>CAUDMG010000149.1:2640000-2817500 GCA_958450375.1 Homarus gammarus
TTACTGGCCCACTCAGGTCGAGCGGTAGGTGAGACCAGGGGGTCCTTACTGGTCGGCGGCTCACAGAGTGTCAACACACACACACGAACACACCAGTCGTCACCAGTCGTTCAGGTCATACCTCCCCTTTACTTTAAATATAATGTTACTTTTACTGCTGCCACAAACGTGAAGTAAATCAGTTATATGTTATGTCTAATGGACCACAAACATATCCACTGACCAATGCTAAAAGGACATAGCAGCAGTTTTAGAATATGTCTGCTTAGGCCAACACAGGAGTACTCTGGTGATGTCCCACACGACATAATGTTGTCATAGCCATAGTACAGCAGCAGACCAAGTCTCATGCTTTATGTTAACAGACACAGTTCTCTGATACACTGAACACATCGTTGGGCTGTCAGCACAACTCCTGCTGGCGGTGAAGGTCAGCACCTCATTTAGGCTGCCTGTATGTAAATATTAAACTATGAAAAATCAAATATCACACCTCTAAGCAGTGGTAAATAATGTTAATATTTTTTATACCAGAATGTGAAGAATCTGGCAAAAGTTACTGAGGACTGTATACTTCATATAAGTTGAGGGTACTTGTGGTCGTAAGTCCAAACTCGTGCACCAGCTGGCTAACGTCTCAGGTTGACTCACTATATCTCCTTCACTCGCAAAAACAAACACCAAAGTCTCGATGTGTTGTGGACGCTACGTTAGAATAAGTAATAAATATATCAAGATATGACAGTAGATACTCTTAGCGTCACTAGCCAGTGTTGCCTCTCTCAGTCTTAGAGAGAAATAGAGGAAAAGTCTCAACCTTACTCGGGGTCCAGCGTGAGGACGGCGGTTCTGGCCCTCTCGGCGGAGTCCTGAAGACCCTCAGCTACCTCCGCACCTGAGGAGATTGGCCTAGAAGGGTGGCCTATGGGACCCACTCGGCGGAGTTCCTGAAAGTTCTGGGCTGCCCTTGCCAATACATGCTAGTAGTATTTCGTAATTATCTCTTTCGGCCTATGTAATCAAAATTTTAATGACCATCAATGTTGTTCGGTGTGCCAGCTTCCTGGAGGCTATTGGTTCACCTCTACACCCGTGGGAACATCCAAGTCGGTTGTGTACAACAGCATCAGAGAATTAAAGCAGCCTTACAGTAAGAACGGAATGTTCTATAATCAGCACCAATGTCTTACGGCTCGTTAAGGCATCATGTATTGGTCAATACAAAAGTTTTTACCAAGTTAATGGCCAACAATCCAATATAATATTATGATTTTTCACTTGTAATAATACATATAAATGAATCGCTTCATACAAAACATAGCATAACGTAACGTACGTAACGTAACGAAATGTAACGAAATATAACGTAACCTGCTTTAGGTATATATAATTTGAATATATTACGATTGTAAACGACGTCTTATTATGATTTTCTTCATATGCAAATTAATTTACATTGTCATAACAATGAAAAAAGATTATCCCACTTTCCCTATTTAGCGGACACACACACACACACACACACACACACATACACATACACGGGTGGCTGAGAAACAAGAACAGGGGGAAGGGAATAGGAGAGACGGTGGTGTGTGGTAGAAATATCCTGTCATGACGTGTTTAAATTTTTTGACAACACATGAGTATAACTTACCAAGGGGACAAGGTAATGCTGTGATGTACAGCAGTGGTTCATCATTATTCTATGGCCAGCAAGGAAATAATTAGAGAGTTTCATGAAGTGACTCACACAGAAACACATGAACATTTTTTTTTACCGTTTTAAAAGTATTGTATAATAAAGTTAATAAATTCTTGTAATTAGTTGTTAATAATGTCACTACACAAAAGCCAATGTGATACATAGGCAATATAACACTTGAGATATATCAAAGAGAAGCACCATCATCACACTCACCACACAGAGAAGCACCATCATCACACTCACCACACAGAGAAGCACCATCATCACACTCACCACACAGAGAAGCACCATCATCACACTCGCCACACAGAGAAGCACCATCATCACACTCACCACACAGAGAAGCACCATCATCACACTCACCACACAGAGAAGCACCATCATCACACTCACCACACAGAAGCACCATCATCAGATTCACCACACAGAGAAGCACCATCATCACACTCACCACACAGAGAAGCACCATCATCACACTCACCACACAGAGAAGCACCATCATCACACTCACCACACAGAGAAGCACCATCATCACACTCACCACACAGAGAAGCACCATTATCACACTCACCACACAGAGAAGCACCATCATCACACTCACCACACAGAGAAGCACCATCATCACACTCACCACACAGAAGCACCATCATCAGATTCACCACACAGAGAAGCACCATCATCAGACTCGCCACACAGAGTAGCACCATCATCACACTCACCACACAGAGAAGCACCATCATCACACTCACCACACAGAGAAGCACCATCATCACACTCACCACACAGAAGAACCATCATCAGACTCGCCACACAGAGAAGCACCATCATCACCCTTCACCACACAGAGAAGCACCATCATCACACTCACCACACAAAGAAGCACCATCATCACAAACACCATCGCATTAATCACCACACTGATTGTGATGTTACTCCTAACATCAGTTTTAAAGGACATATTAGTTGTCAATATTACTTGTTGAAATATAAATTATTGTTGTTTCAGTTTGTGTAACTTTGGTTTATCATTTTATTAAGACATTAATGTTAATGCTGAAATGGTAATGAACAACTGACTAAAAGGAGGATTTTCTTACACCTACATCGTTAACATGATCATTATCATTTTTAATATCATTAACATCAAATATTCTTTTGGAGACTTACTGGCTACCCTGGCTCTGTCCACGGTGCCCAGCTGGAACTCTCCTGCATGCTTTTGTCGAACTATCGCCTCGCCTGTTCAACCTGTGTCAGAGAATATGGTTTCTGACTGTACATCATTACATGTATACTGCTTATTATTTATTTCCTATGTGCTATTATGTGAAAAATATAAAGTTTGTTGTAACACTAGTTACTAGATACGTCTGAACACTGTGGTCACCTCACAAGAGTAAACACACGAAATACCTATTATAGATGAATAATTATACCTTATAAAGTTTATATGGTAGAGGCGTCGCGACTACAACGCTGGGTTGACCATCACAGTTCAACTGGTCTGGAGTTAAATGCCGATGTTATGTGGGACTTTTCTTCTTTTTTTAAGTAAATATTGAAATTGGTGACCATCTATACTGTTTTCACTCATATGATGGGTGATGACCTTTCACTTAATTACCAGCATCTTGTAATTATCATTATTTTGGTCGTACAGTAGGATTTTACCCAATGAAAAAATCGCCCAATGGGATTTTTAATATAGCGAAAAATGGTCACTTGGTATTTTTTTTACCAATGAAAGTTCCTTCACGTACAGTAGGCTTGGTTGGCAGGTTATGATTTGTGAGTTGGGATTCATTTCTACCATACAGTTGTGTCCGGTGAGAAATCCTATATTGACTTTCTCGATGCGTTGGTAATAATACATTAAACCATTAAAAAATATTCTTTATGCATTATGAGGGAATTGTTTGATTAGAATTTGTTAATAACAGATAGTAAATTAGTTTCAAATATATTATACGAGTAAGAAACATCGGACAACTAGTACAAACAGGACTCATATGGTACTGTATTCGTCCTTTATTATTGTTTTTACTAATGCTACAAAGCTGTTCATTGTCCAGGCTATTGTTGATTGTGGAGAGGTAAAATTATATACTAGAGGACTGGATATTGTTGTTAGCCTGTCAGACCTTCGAGTCCATATACATACAGTATAATATATATATATATATATATATTATATATATATATATATATATAGATATATATATATAGAGAGAGAGAGAGAGAGAGAGAGAGAGAGAGAGAGAGAGAGAGAGAGAGTTCCCAGGCTTCATAAAATTTGAAGGCTTCTGGTGTGACAACATACCCCACCCAGTTCACCTCCACGCCTTCTGCTATTGTAACTTTCTCACACAAGCTTCTGTGTCAACGACCAATATTCTTTGCACACACACACACACACACACACATATTAAACGTTTAGAAACACGAACTTGAGTATTTTTGTTGTTCTTTGTATCAGAACGAGTCAAGAGAGGTACCAACGTAATGATTCTCTCTCTCTCTCTCGTCTTGCCTGAGACCTGGCACACACATAGAACGTGTCACCTTTACAGCGGTACAGGCATAGAGAAAATAAAAGTATAAACGTAAGAATGTCTCCTTCCCAGCCGAGACAGACGACTTCGGTATTCGTGTCTTTGTTTCGCTCTAGACAACGGATCAAAGACTAGAAAACAAAAACAAAAGAGAGTCGATACTGTAACAAATGTCCCTCAGCAAATTTCCCTTTTCTCCTTTCCGTTCCCCTGTAAACTGCAACAAATAACTCTGACATTCGTGCCTTTGTGTCGCTTTCACTGCGGCTCAAAGGCACAAACAGAAAAAGGAATCAGAGGGAGGAAAAAAATGAAATAAAATGGGTAAAATAACTACCACCGCTGCTTGTGTGCTGGTAGTGTCAGGGCGCCCACCACCTCTGTGTATCAGGGAGCCGACACTGTTCGCTTGTTAATGATTCACTAACGTCTCCAGTGTTCAATTTTAGCTCAGGCGAATGATTTGGGTGGGGGAGGAGGGGGAGAGGGGGCAGTATCCACGCGTTTGAGGGTATGGGGTGCGTTGATTGGTCCTTGGCCAACCGAGACCTTCTGCTGATTGGTTCGTCGCCGGCCATGACTCTCTTTGATTGGTTGTCTGCCACAGCTATTATGTGAGGTGAGAGGGTCGTTCTTCTCCACGCCTTGTGTTGCACGATCCTAACCTAACCTAACCTACCCAAACCTAAACCTACCCTAACCTAAACCTACCTAAACCTACCCTAACCTAAACCTACCTAAACCTACCCTAACCTAACCTACCCAAACCTAAACCTACCCTAACCTAAACCTACCTAACCTAAACCTACCTAAACCTACCCCGTATATAGAGAGACAACATAAACTCTATAGATACGTGTTCAAGTATAACACTAATAATTACTTTCACTATAAATGACAGAAACTTTACCTGCAATCACCTATCAACATATGTTCCTCGGTTTTAATTACAGACTCTACGTAAATACACCAATTAATTACTCTACCACAACAAGAACAACTTCCCTCGACAGTAATAACAGCGTAAAGGTTAATGTTCGAGTGTTATGAAATATGTGACCTTACCTGTGTTACGTGACCTTACCTGTGTTATGTGACCTTACCTGTGTTATGTGACCTTACCTGTGTTATGTGACCTTACCTGTGTTGTGTGACCTTACCTGTGTTATGTGACCTTACCTGTGTTACGTGACCTTACCTGTGTTATGTGACCTTACCTGTGTTATGTGACCTTACCTGTGTTATGTAACCTTACCTGTGTTATGTGACCTTACCTGTGTTATGTGACCTTACCTGTGTTATGTGACCTTACCTGTGTTATGTAACCTTACCTGTGTTATGTGACCTTACCTGTGTTATGTGACCTTACCTGTGTTATGTGACCTTACCTGTGTTATGTGACCTTACCTGTGTTATGTAACCTTACCTGTGTTATGTGACCTTACCTGTGTTATGTGACCTTACCTGTGTTATGTGACCTTACCTGTGTTATGTGACCTTACCTGTGTTACGTGACCTTACCTGTGTTACGTGACCTTACCTGTGTTATGTGACCTTACCTGTGTTATGTGACCTTACCTGTGTTATGTAACCTTACCTGTGTTATGTGACCTTACCTGTGTTACGTGACCTTACCTGTGTTATGTGACCTTACCTGTGTTATGTGACTTTACCTGTAACCTTACCTGTAACCTTACCTGTTCTGGTTTGTGTCTCGGGTTTCAGTACAGGCGAGACAGGACTAATGTTATGCACAATAGACGATGGCGATTCTGTTAACATTATCTGCGAGTTGGTTCATAGAGAGAGAGAGATAGAGAGAGAGAGAGAGAGAGAGAGAGAGAGAGAGAGAATACTCCCAATTTGATGCCACGAATAGGCATTTCCTTCCTTCGTCCTTCGCCCCCTCCTCCTCTTCCCTCACTATACCTTCTCCCTTCCCCTCCTCACCCCACCTCACCTTCCACTACCCTTCTCTCTCTCCCTTCCCATACCTCCACTACCCTCCTCCTCCCTCCCCTAACTTCCTCACCTCTTCACAAAGAACACAATACAACACTTGAAAGAAGAAGAAGAGAAGAAGGAGAAGAAGAAGAAGAAGAAGAAGAAGACTCGCTTCTAGTAATAACATCTATCCCAGTCGACACAGTGAAAGGACCAAGTCAGATCTGTGAGGACAATGCCACTATCTTTTTCTACACGATATCTCTCTCTCTCTCTCTCTCTCTCTCTCTCTCTCTCTCTCTCTCTCTCTCTCTCTCCTAAGATTTCTCGATTTAAGGAGTTTTTTTTTATTATTATTTACTTTGTACAAAAATAGTGTTTGGATGTTATGAAGAAAAAGTCTATCTGTGTTTTGTTATTTTATATTGGTAGACAGTGTACTCGTGGGTGATTCTCATATATTGTAAAGTTAGGTTAGGTTAGGTTAGGTTAGGTTAGGTTATGGGACACATTAATAACACTGTGATGTTATGTGTGGGAGAGTAGGAGTGGAAGAGGGGTATGGGGAACTTGTTGACGTCATGGTGGGCGTCAACCAATCAGCGTATATCTTAGTTAAACAAGGACCAACCAGAACACATTATACCCTCTTACGCGTGGATTATGTATATCGCCTCCCTGGAATTTTTTTTACACTTTTTTTTTTTCAGGTCTGAGGAACGGACAAAACAATAATGGCGCTGACTCTAAAAAGCTGCCTCGAGATGGTGTGGTAGAACGAGACTAGCCACCATTACAACAATCACTACCACCACTATAACAATCACCACCAACCATTATTACAACAATCACCACCACCACTATAACAATCACCACCAACCATTATTACAACAATCACCACCACCACTAGAACAATCACCACCAACCATTATTACAACAATCACCACCACCACTAGAACAATCACCACCAACCATTACTACAACATTCACCACCATTACTACAATATTCACCACCACCACTACAACAATCATCACCAATCATTACTACAACATTTATCACCACCACTACAACAATCATCAACCAGTACTACAACAATCACCACCACCACTACAACAATCACTACCACCACCGCAACATTCACAACCACTACTACAACAATCACCACCACCACTACAACAATCATCAACACCAGTACAACAATCACCATCAACCATTACAAAAATTTTCACCACCACCACTACAACAATCACTACCACCACCGCTACAATAATCACCAACACTACAACGATAACCACCACCACTACAACAATTACGACCACCAATACAACAATCACTACCAACCATTATTACAACAATCACCACCACCACTAGAACAATCACCACCAACCTAACCTAACCTAACCTAGCCTAACGTCAAGGGTTTAATTATCTGCAGATATCAATTACCTCATGTTTTCGCTCTTCAGCCCCTAGTCACTGTATGGTGTATAACCTCTACTTGTATGATGTATAACCTCTACTTGTATGGTGTATAACCACTACTTGTATGATGTATAACCTCTACTTGTATGATGTATAACCTCTACTTGTATGGTGTATAACCACTACTTGTATGATGTATAACCTCTACTTGTATGATGTATAACCTCTACTTGTATGGTGTATAACCTCTACTTGTATGGTGTATAACCTCTACTTGTATGGTGTATAACCTCTACTTGTATGGTGTATAACCTCTACTTGTATGATGTATAACCTCTACTTGTATGGTGTATAACCTCTACTTGTATGGTGTATAACCTCTACTTGTATGGTGTATAACCTCTACTTGTATGGTGTATAACCTCTACTTGTATGGTGTATAACCTCTACTTGTATGGTGTATAACCTCTACTTGTATGGTGTATAACTTCTACTTGTATAATTTAGGATTAATGATAAGTAGGAATTTAAGCCAAGTAAAGAAAGTGTATTTGCTCGAAACAAGGCTAATAAAGTACTGTACTTGGGTTCATACAAAGGAGTGTTAGTTACAAGACTAGAGAGGTCATCCTAAAACTATATCTTGTGCTTGTGAGACCTCACTTGGATTACGCAGTTCAATTCTGGTCATCGTATTGCAGAATGGATATAAAATCCTTGGAAAGAATGCAGAGGAGAATGACAAGACTAACCCCGGGCATTAGGAACCTTGAGTATAGACAGGTTAAAACATCTTAATTTGCACTCCCTCGAGAGACGTAGAGTGAGGGGCGATATGATAGAGGTGTATAAATGAAAGTCAGGGCTAAACAAAGGGGACATTACAAAGGTACTCAAACTATCCAACCAGGAGCGAACTCGTAACATTGGTTTTAAATTAGACAAATTTAGATTTAGGCGCGAAATAGGTAAATATTGGTTTGGAAATAGAGTAGTGGATGAATGGAACAAGTTACCAAATATCATCATTAACTCGAATACGCTGGATAGCTTCAAACATAGGTTGGATGGATATATGAGCAATAGGGGTTGGGTGTAAATGGGACTGCCCAGTATGGACCAATAGGCCCTCTGCAGTTTCCTCCATTCTTATGTTCCTATGTTAATACCAAAAAATAATCATATTTTCCAGGAATTTCCTTCGAAAATCTACAACTCTCAACATGGGTTTCCAAAGGGAAAATCTTGTCTAACAAATCTGCTAACGTTTTTTAGGAAAGTCTTCGAGGTAGTCGATAATGACGAAAATTTCGATGTTATTTACTTAGACTTAAGCAAAGCATTTGACAGAGTACCGCATCAGAGGCTTCTGAGAAAAATTAAGGCTCATGGTATCGAGGGGAAAGTTGTATATTGGATAAAATCATGGCTCACCGATAGAACGCAGAGGGTCAGCGTAGATGGTGTTAAATCTGAGTGGGGCCGTGTAACCAGTGGGGTTCCCCAGGGGTCAGTACTAGGCCCACTCTTGTTCATAATCTACATAACGATCTAGATACTGGGATCAGCAGTGACATAAGCAAGTTTGCGGATGACACCAAAATAGGGCGGCAGATTAATTTAGGGTAGGATGCAAATGCATTACAGGAGGATCTAAATAAACTGCAGGGGTGGTCTGAAAAATGGCAAATGAAATTCAACACCAGCAAGTGCAGCGAACTTAATATTGGAAGAACATATACTTATAATGTATACAGCCTTAACAACATCAATCTAGAGAAGTCGACTTGAGAAAGAGACCTAGGGATACTTGTAAGCCCGGACCTACGGCCTAGAAAACAGTGCGTTAATGTTCGAAATAAGGCAAACAGAGTATTGGGCTTTATATCTAGAAGTGTAAGAAACAAGAGTGCAGAGGTCTTATTGCAACTATATCTTGCGCTAGTCAGGCCGCACCTCGATTATGCGGTTCAGTTCTGGTGCCCCTATTATAGAATGGATATAAATTCACTAGAGTCGGTGCAGCGAAGAATGACAAAAATGATTCCGGGACTTAGAAACCTTCCATATCAGGATAGGTTAAAGAAACTTAACTTGCATTCCCTAGAAAGACGAAGAGTGCGGGGAGATATGATAGAAGCATTTAAGTGGGTGAAAGGAATCAATAAAGGGGATATTGATAAAGTTCTTATAATATCCGAGCAGAATAGGACTCGGAGCAACGGATTCAAGTTGGATAAGTTTAGGTTTAGGAGGGAGATAGGAAGAAACTGGTTCACAGATAGGGTGGTGGACGAGTGGAACAAGCTTAGCAACTTTGTAGTAAGTGCGGGAACTCTGGAAAGTTTCAAAAGGAGGCTAGATAGATTCATGGATGATAGAGAGTGGTAGTAACTCTCGACAGGAGCTGCCATGCACAGGCCAACCGGTCTATTGCAGACTCCTTATTTTCTTATGTTCTTATCTGAAAAATGTGAAAGCAACAGCCTGGGGGCACTCGCTACTGACACCGTTAACAGTTATACAGACAGACAGACAGACAGACAGACGGGAAAATACAATCAGAAGATCCAAAGTTTTAATAATTTGAGTCAAGTGAAAAATAATCAAGTGACGGAAGCAATGATTTCACTGTGAAGAGAATAAACGTAAGTTGAGTTTTGAGAAAAGTCTAAATAATAAAAACGACTCACCTAAAGAATCTCCAATCCAGCTTACCTAACCTAACCTAACCTAACCTAACCTAACCTAACCAAACCTAACCTAACCTAACCTAACCTAACCAAACCTAACCTAACCTAACCAAATAGTTTAGAAATAAGCTGGGGTGGTTATTCTTCAGGTGATCGACAAAAATAGAAGTAAGAAGAGTTAATATTCCAGGTGATGAAGAGACAAACACCTCACCTTGAGCCGAAGGTCAGGTCAGGTCAGGTCAGGTCAGGTCAGGTCCCGCGGGTGGTGGCGTGTCAGCTGTCGTTTCAAGCTTGTACGGAGGAATTCCCTGAGTGATGAGAAATACCAGGAGTGACATCCCTAGTGAGAAGGAAGAAGGAGGAGGAGGAGGGAGGGAAGACCTGTCAGGGGAGGGAGGGAGGGAGGGAGGGAGGGAAGACTTCGAGTTCTGTGCGAGGTGTGTTCCCTCTTCCTCTCTCTCTCTCTAACACACACACACACACACACACACATTCTGTTGTTGTTTTCAAGTGTGAAGGGGAGCACCACTCGCTATATGAGAGAGAGAGAGAGAGAGAGAGAGAGAGAGAGAGTGAGTGAGTGAGTGAGTGAGAGAGAGAGAGAGAGAGGCAGGCCATTATCACCACTCGATACATTTACCCAAACATCTTTGAACACAGTATTTACAAAACACTTTATAACTCAATACTAAACATTAGAGTTACGTCAACTTTCTCTCGCTCTCACTATTGACTTTCTCTCTACTCTTACCTTTCTATTTATGTCAACTGTGACCTTTACCTATGACCTTAACCTGTGACCCTTAACATTAATGTGTGACCTTAACCTGTGACCTTTGACCTTAATCTGTGGCCCCTGACCTTAACCTATGATTTTGACCTTAAGTGTTTTACCTATGACCTTAACCTGTGACCTTTACCTGTAAATATGACCTTCTTCTTTAACCAACTTTAAACACACGTTATCACGACATTTTGTTAATAGACAGACAGGCAGACAGAGAAGATACACGAATCTACACACTTTAATATTCTGTTTATAATTTAAGTGACGGTAAAAAGAAAACATTTATGTATTTGAAGTTAAAAAATTAATTGAATATTTATGAATTAATTATATCACTATATTCCTGTACTGGACATTGTTGTATACCTGTACTATTAATGTATATTGTTTGTGTACCTGTTTTCTGTCTGTCTAGGAACAACACAACACTGGAGCTCGCTAATCAAAATTTTACTTCTCAAGATTAAATTCTGATAAAGACAAAACAACGCCTCTCCTTAATTACACAGCTTCTTTATAATTAATATTTCCTTTTGGCCCGTTCTCTGATATATATTTACTAACATAACACTGGAACGTAAGTCTATCACATTTTTATTTATTTTTCAGTAACGTATTATGTTATTTACACGTCTTTTTAGTCATTATTATTAGCTGTTTGAGAATTGAAGTCAACTAGAATAATATCGGAACTTCCACCTTAGGGAGAATTATTTTAAAAGTCTGTATCTAATCTCGTAAATCAGCAAGCTCTCCTTCCTTATATAGACTCTCCCTTTTGTTAAATATACAGAAGCGGGCTAAAAAAAAATCTGGATCTACACAAGGCCAGATTAACCGTCGCTTGTGTTTGTTTTATCATAAATTACTTTGTTTGAAAGGAAGCTTAACTCTTACACACTCACACCCTAGAATATTGACATGCATACATACATACATACATACATACATACATACATACATACATACATGCATACATACATACATACATACTACATAAGAACAAGCTTCAGTTGTATCATGTAATAACTCTGGCAATATTAAACCTTGAGTATTTACATGTTAATTGAGTCCCGGATACAAGACTTTACACTGAGTTTAATAAGGTTTTCTTAACTACGCAATTAATGTTGTTATTATAGTCCAGGGAAATTAGAAAATTTTTATGCCATATGTTGAACTAATTCATTATGAAATGATCCTGTTCAATCCGAGGTGAGCTTTCGCCGTCATCTTGAAAAAAATGGCAGCGGTTCGCGGTTTTTTATGTTTTACTCATTAACCGTTTATTTTAGGGAGATGACACTTAATAACTAAATAATTCTGCACATTTTAGTATATTTGAATTTTGTGTAGAATTAATACTTAATAAAAAAAATCCACAAGAGCTACATTGTTTAATGTTCCAGTGGGAAAAAACAAGAATATAAAGCCCGTTTGCTTTTCTATTTTCAGGTAATAATGTGAAATGGACAGCAAATGAGAAAAAAGGCCGACCACCGATGAAAGACCTTGCATGAGCACTTGCCCGAGTGTGTTCTTTCATTGAGGACAGCGATGACTGCCAATTTTCATCACAGGAATTAATGCAGTTAATGGACGAATATATGCCGGCAGAAGTGACATTAAAGAAGAAATTAATAGAGAACTGTGGTGACAATATCATTATTTCTGATGTTTATAAGCCTACTGTGGTCCGTTTTCCTCACACTTGTGACATAGTTTTATCTGATTCCTTGCACACTGTAAGTGGCTGTGATACAACATCGTCTTATATTTCAAAAGGGAAAAATAATTCTGAACTTGTTACAAAAGCGCCATGACATACGTTCTCTCCTACTCGTTTTTAATGACAGGAATACATTCCCAGATGAAACTGCTAGAGTAGGAGAACTTTTCCTTCCTGCACTATATGGGGCACCTAAGAGTGAAACCTCTTTAAATTAGTATCGCATCAAGAACTTTGACAAAGCAATTGGTCTCAGTAACAGTGCAGTTAAACTTGCCAGACTGCCGCCTACAACAACAGCGGCAAGCATACACTCTCAGCGTGTTTACCATCAAATTCAGTTGTGGCGAGGCGATCCATTACCACCTGCCTCTTGAGGATGGAAAATTTATCATAATAGTTTGGTCTCTATTCCAACCCTTCAGGCAGCAGCTCCAGAGTCACTTCTGAATCTAATATTCTGCACATGCAAAAAGAGTTGTGATGGACGATGTAGCTGCAAACAAGCTGGTATAAGATGCTGGGATATATGCAGTTACTGTCAAGGAACAGCATGTACCAACAGTATGTCCTACAACATGACTTTCCAAGACGATGATTTTGATGAACATGACATAGATGATGATCTCTCTATTCTTGATACTGACAGTGGTGACAAGGATAATGATGAGACCCATTAGTGTTGCTGTGGAAGATTATAAATGATACTCCTGAGAATGAATGCACATTTGATACTGACCTTATTTATCATAACGGCACTGAATTCGACTCACAAATTTCATGTGTTACTACTAGTACTGAACAAGCTGCAAAGAGAATGAAACTGTCATAAAAATACTAATCGTGGAATAGGTCTACAGGGGATACCACATTAAAAAAAACACGCGCCACGTCCTGCACCTCGTGGGTGGTGTAGAAAACGGTACCAGATGATGTAAAAATAGCGAGGGGTGTGGCCAGTAGTGAAGACTTTTTTTTCTCGGAAAGTATTAATCGTACACAAAAGCTAATTATATTAAAATGTGCAAAATGTATGCTCTTTTATTTTGTTATTAAGTGTCTTCTCTCAAAAATCAACTGTTAATGTGTAAAACATGAAAAACTGCGAACGGTCGCCATTGTTTCAAGGTGGTGACAAAAGCTCACCTCGGATCAGTCAGGATGTTTGGCATGTTGTTTAGAAACGTGTTCTCACTATTTCTACCTGGTATCATTTCATTATGAATTACTTCAACTTTTTTTCCTAATTTCCCCGGACTATTGGGCCAACTTAAGTCTTATTGGCGTGTAATTACTGAGTCTCATTAGCTCTCTCTAGCGCAAGGGTGGGCAATTATTTTGATGGACGGGCCATTTTATGAATGGTGGTCCACCTCGCGGGCCACAGACATACTGTAATATAGATGCAAATGCATAATATTTACACAAAGTAACACTTTGTATTTGTATATATAGGATATAGGGAAAATATTAAGTAACATACATAGATATTTTGGGTAAATTAATACATCACTTCTTAGCTTGTCTCTTTTATTATTAATAATAATGTCTCCAATAAGCCGTCTCCAGTTGTTGTTTCCTTCAGTGGCTGCACTGATGCTAATTCTTCTGTGATCTCAAAAATTTTGTTGATGCCTCGAATGAAAATTAACAACTGTGCTGTGTCTCTGACATCACAACTTTCATCAAGTGCCAGTGAATAGTATTCAAAAGTCCTTACTTTATCTTTAAACTGCAGAGTGCAGATACATGTTATCAGCGATGTCCTCTACACACGTCTTACAATTGTTCTCATTGACAAACTTACTTTCTCAAACTGTTTTTTTCTTGTCTGGCTTGCTGTTTTGGGCAATTTTGTGAGCAATCACATAACTCACTCTTGTAATATCATCCTGGGATGAATTTTTTTTAAAAGTACTTTTATGTTGTTGTAATTGAGCAATCACCTCTTTAGCTTTCTTCCTCTTTTCTTTGTCAGAATGTTTTTTTTTACTGGAGTGCTTGGTCTCAAAATGGCGATATAAGTTGCAATTCTTTAGCACTGCCACACTTTCTTTGCAAATAAAGCACACTGCTTTTCCATCCACGTTGGTAAAAAAAAAATATTTAGAAGTCCATTCCTTGTTGAATGTTCGAGACTCTGCTTCAGCTTTCCTCTTCTTCAAGTCACCTATTTTCACTTAAAAATTATGGGCTGGGGGCAACAACTCATAAGTACAAATTCTGCAAAACCACAGTAACGTCCTCTGAAGCGAGAAGCAGAGAGAAGACTGAGCTTCTCTAGTGTTGGTGCTGGACGCCCAGGTCAGTGTGGGGCACAATATTGAGGTGTGGGTGTGGCCGTCCAGGTCATATGGTCAAAAATGGGTTTCTCAGATAAAGGTTTACTGCCCTCCCTTTGCCTTATCCCTACTCCTAATCCCTATTGATAACCATACTGGGGGTATTCACAAGGCCAGGTCAGCAGGGAATGAGCCGGCCTTGCTGCTATGGGTGGCCAACTCCCACATTGATCCTTTCAATGACTTAAAAAAATATAAAAACTCCATTGCCACATGCAATAGCGGACCACAGAAATAATCTGGCGGGCAAAATTTGGCCAACTAAAAAACTTGCCCACCCCTAACCTAACCTAACCATAACCATAACTTAACCTATCTTAACCTAACCTAACAATTGGGTCCTGATTAGTGATGTGCCTGTGATTCTTTGCCTCTGTACTTTACGTCTGGTTGTATCCTTCATAAACCTGTCTCTAGGCGAGGCGGAGGTAAACGCCAGACGCTCTTGAATGCTCGTAGTGGCGATAAGCTAGGAAGGATGGTGTTAAGAGGCCTTGTGAGCCGCCAAGTATTAATGAAACGATATTTTACTGAGATATGACGGCAGTGTGTGTGTGTGTGTGTGTGTGTGTGTGTGTGTACGTGTGTGTGTGTACGTGTGTGTGTGTACGTGTGTGTGTGTGTGTGTGTGTGTGTGCCAACTGAAGAAGTGATAAGTGTTAAGGCTAATGAGGGATCACCTGAAGAATCCTCGCCCCAGCTTATTTCACCTAACGATTAAACCACCCTAACCTAACCTAACCTAACCTAAACCTATTCTAACCTAACCTAAATCTAACCTAACATATCCTAACCTAACCTCATCATCCCAAAATAGTTAGGTTAGGTTAGGTTAGGGTGGTTTAATCGTTAGGTCAAATAAGCTGGGACGATGATTCTTCAGGTGATCCCTATTGAGTGCTGGAGGGGAAGGGAGAGGGGGGTAGTGGAGGGTGGGGGAGGAGGGTAGTGGAGGGTGGAGGAGGAGGGTAGTGGAGGGTGGGGGAGAAGGGTAGTGGAAGAGTGGAGGGTGGGGGAGGAGGGTAGTGGAGGGTGGGGGAGGAGGGTAGTGGAGGGTGGGGGAGGTGGGTAGTGGAGGGTGGGGGAGGAGGGTAGTGGAGGGTGGAGGAGGAGGGTAGTGGAGGGTGGAGGAGGAGGGTAGTGGAGGGTGGGGGAGGAGGGTAGTGGAGGGTGGAGGAGGAGGGTAGTGGAGGGTGGGGGAGGAAGGGAGTGGAGGGTGGGGGAGGAGGGTAGTGGAGGAGGAGGGTAGTGGAGGGTGGGGGAGGAGGGTAGTGGAGGGTGGGGGAGGTGGGTAGTGGAGGGTGGGGGAGGAGGAGGGTAGTGGAGGGTGGAGGAGGAGGGTAGTGGAGGGTAGGGGAGGAGGGTAGTGGAGGGTGGGGGAGGAGGGTAGTGGAGGGTGGGGGAGGAGGGTAGTGGAAGAGTGGAGGGTGGGAGAGGAGGGTAGTGGAGGGTGGGGGAGGAGGGTAGTGGAAGAGTGGAGGGCAGGTAAAGGGAAGGAAGGCCATAAGACAGAGCCATCCGGCCATAACGACCTCTCTTACACGTAATATTAAGGTAGTGGAGGGGTGGAGGGGGGTGGAAGGATGGAGGATAGTGGAGGGGTGGAGGGGGTGGAGTGGTGGAGGGGGGTGGAGTGGTGGAGGGTAGTGGAAGGATGGAGGATAGTGGAGGGGTGGAGGGTAGTGGAGGGGGTGGAGTGGTGGAGGGTAGTGGAAGGATAGAGGATAGTGGAGGGGTGGAGGATACTGGAGAGGTGGAGGGTAGTGGAGGGGTGGAGGGTAGTGGAAGGATAGAGGATAGTGGAGGGGTGGAGGATACTGGAGAGGTGGAGGGTAGTGGAGGGGTGGAGGGTAGTGGAAGGGTGGAGGATAGTGGGGGGGGTGGAGGGTGGAGGATAGTGGAGGGAAGGCCATAAGACTGAGCCAGGAGGCCATAACGATCTGTTCTTTACGTAATATCAGGCGTGACGTATTAACGTAATTACTTCAATATAACACTACTGGTGAGACAGACAGACAGACAGACAGAAAAAGAAAGAGAGAGAAAGAAAATGATTACTATGGAAGAGAAAGAGAGAGAGAGAGAGAGAGAGAGGGGGGGCGGGGTCCGTTCCTGTGAAAATAACGTTTATACCAAAAAAAAAAGTGAGGAAGGATTTTTTTTTTAACTAGTATCAAATATTTTTATCTTAACTCACATCAGCCACCAACCATGAATACATATTACCTTCAAGTTGAGCTTCCTCCTAAACCTCGATCCTCAAAGGCTCTCTTAACTTCAAGTTTTCTTCCTTAACTTGAAAGGTGAAAAGCACTCTAACTGGCATACTTAACTTATAAAACAAAGTTGGTTTCTAAGTTATAAGTAAGTTAACTCCTCTTAACTTAGATGATAAGAGAACCCATTGAACTGGCTCACTTAATCTATTCCCAAAGTTTCATAAATTAAGTAATCCGAAGACGTGTTTAATTAGCTCACTTAAACTTGAAGAATAAGATTAAAACTTCATTGGCGTCAAAAGTCTTCTTCCTAGACTTACTGTAACTCGAAACTTTCTCTTTATCTTGAGTCAGAATGAAATTAAACAATAGTCGATTATTTGAGGATCATTGATTTTGTTTTGTGGTAGTTGTAGAATGTTTCTTTGGTGTGTGTGTGTGTGTGTGTGTGTGTGTGTGTGTGTGTGTGTGTGTGTGTGTGTGCACAGTATTATGTATGATGTGCACTAAAAGTCATGCATCAAAATACATGAAATCTATAAATTAAATCATCAGACACACACACACACACACACACACACACACACACACACACACGTACACGTTTAGCATCAAGAAAGTCTGAAACAACAAGAGTAAAATGATCCTGTAAGTCAAGTCTCGTGTGCCAGAGCTCCCTGACACCTCCAAACACACACCCCCAGACACCAGTAAAACACATCTCAAACACCACAGAGTCACGACAAACACCACAAGTCAAGAGACCACCAGACACGTGTCACAGAAGGAAAGGAAATATTATGTAATCTGAAATTTTCCCCAATAAACCAAGACACTGTGAAGATGTTGACCAAAAAGACACATTGCTTCACTTATGTTGATTAATATGGATATTGTTTCCTGCTTTTGTTTATTGAGGTTTGATAGGTTGTCTTTTCTTCCTTTCTTAATGTAATTGAAACAAAAGAGAGAATTTCCACATTTTATTTTTGTAAAGGTTAAAAAAGGCTATATTTTCACTTTTTGCTCAAGATTAAATGAGATTAATTACCTTCCTTTGTTGATGAAACGAATTAAAGAAACACTTAATTATCCCAGCTGTAAAGTTAGGTTACCCATTTATAATAATAATAATAATAATAATAATAATAATAATAATAATAATAATAATGATAATAATAATAATGCTAATAATAATAATAATAATAATAATAATAATAATAATAATAATAATAATAATAATATTAGTAATAATAATAATTAATGATTTATTGAAAAAGTTCTGCAGTCCGAAAGCTGAAAATATACATTAGACAAAATTGACTTATTACATACAAAGACATGGGGTGGGTGGGCCGTTTAACAAAAGCTTTCATTACTAAAAAGAGAAGGAACATGAACTAAACATACAAATTATTATAGTTTACAGTTGATGGCCCGGGCTGGTCTCTTGCCATACTGTGTGAGGTCACATTGGCCACGTGGTTCAGTAACTCGTCCTTCACGGGGTCATGGAGACACTGGGTGGTGTGGGATGGTGTCACAGTACCTCACTCTCTGCTAGGTGGTGTTGTATTATCTCGTAGCCAGGTGTGAAGCCGACCCACTGTTGTTCCCAGGGTGGAGTGATTAACACCACCTGGTCAGAAGATGGTGGTCGGTTCCCAGGGGTGCTTTTCTCAGTGGTGGGTCACGGTTCTCACTGGTACTGTCTAGTGCTGAATTCACTGGCTTAAACACTGTTCATCGCTGTTCAACACTGATTCCACTTCATTCTGAAACGAAATTGTCACTTTGATTATTTTGATATCCCGGTGGTGAGGATGGGTCGGGGAGAGGGACTTGGGGAATGGGGCCGAACAGCGAACCAAGGGGGTCATCCGTGCAGCAGGAGCAGCGCCTGATAGGTCTTGACCCTCCGGTGGTTAAGGATGCTGGGTGAACTGGAAGTGCCCCCTGAAATCAAACCAACGAGCCTTTGGATTATAAGCGATTGCTGTATCCACTCATCCACCACATCAAAGACCCATGATCAAAGATGAGCCATAAATAATAAATTAGGTCAGATTGAAGACCAAGTAAGAAATAGATGGCGATGATTGTATAAATTTTACCACCCGTACCGCCTGGCAACCCTCCCATAGCTGGCTTTACCCCTGGGTGTCTGCCTTCATTATCTCCTCATTCTCCGTATTGCTACTTTTCATTGAGGCTTTTTCGTATTTCTCTTATATCTCTCTCTCTCTCTCTCTCTCTCTCTCTCTCTCTCTCTCTCTCTCTCTCTCTCTCTCTCTGCTCCTACTGTGTGCTTCTGTCCACAATTGTTAATATACAACAGAGAATTATTAAATCTATTCTCGTGTCAAAGGCTAAGTAAGGCAATTAAGAGATAACCCTTGACCTACCAGGTATTATTTACTCATCTTTGTGTTGTCACTTAACGATGCAAATTATAATATGTTCTTAAACTGATAAATAGAAGAAAAAAAATTTGCCTCACGAGCCCTTGAGGATTTAACTCTGTGTCGTAACTTAAATTAGACGATTTTCTTCTTAAACTATCAATGAGAAAAAATTTTAATTACGAATCAGTTAGTTGTGTCGTCATACCTGTTTGGGGCTAATGAATAAGCAACTCACCTGGGACACGATATTAATTAGAATCGAAGTATTAATCTCTCGTTTAAATGGTGGAATTAGAATTAGAGTTATGGTATTACTTTATCTCTGTATGTATGTCTGTCTGTCTGTCTGTCTGTCTGTCTATCTGTTTCTGTCTGCCTGTCTGTCTGTCTGTCTGTCTGTCTGTCTGTTTCTGTCTGTCTGTCTGTCTGTCTGTCTGTCTGTGTAAACATTTTTGTTGTCTTTATCTGACCTAACCTAACCTAACCTAACTCAAACTAACTTAACATTATATGTGTATAATTATGTTAAGTTAGTGTTAGGTTAAATTAGGTTAGTGGTATGTTAAAATAAGTTAGTGTTAGGTTACATTAGGTTAGTGTTAGTTTAAGATAGGTTAGTGTTAAGTTACATTAGGTTAGTGTTAGTTTAAGATAGGTTAGTGTTATGTTACATTAGGTTAGTGTTAGGTTAAGATAGGTTAGTGTTATGTTACATTAGGTTAGTGTTAGGTTAAGATAGGTTAGTGTTATGTTACATTAGGTTAGTGTTAGTTTAAGATAGGTTAGTGTTAAGTTACATTAGGTTAGTGTTAGGTTAGGTTAGGTTAGGTTAGGTTAGGTTAGGTTAGGTTAGGTTAGGTTAAGATAGGTTAGTGTTATGTTACATTAGGTTAGTGTTAGGTTAAGATAGGTTAGTGTTATGTTACATTAGGTTAGTGTTAGGTTAAGATAGGTTAGTGTTATGTTACATTAGGTTAGTGTTAGTTTAAGATAGGTTAGTGTTATGTTACATTAGGTTAGTGTTAGGTTAAGATAGGTTAGTGTTATGTTACATTAGGTTAGTGTTAGGTTTAGTTAATGTTAGGTTAAGATAGGTTAGTGTTAAGTTACATTAGGTTAGTGTTAGGTTAAGATAGGTTAGTGTTAAGTTACATTAGGTTAGTGTTAGGTTTAGTTAGTGTTAGGTTAAGATAGGTTAGTGTTTTGTTACATTAGGTTAGTGTTAGGTTAAGATATCATAGGTTCGTGCTAGGGTTGTTAAGCTTCAGGAGAAATAAGCTGGGGGGCAAATCTTCAGGTGATCCATGATAAACTAGGAACAATGGACCATAAAGGTGTGGTTATCTTCTTCACTTAAGATGTGTGTACAAGGAAGGAAGGATGCCATTGTACACATAGACTGTTTTACATTTTTTTAAAAAGACCTTTAGTTAGATATACGTGAAAGAAAAAATGTACGGAAAGTCACAAAATTTCCCCGCAGATTTTTATTAAGCTTTCCGGGAAGTTCTGCTCAATAGATCCACCATGTTACCAACTAAGTAAAGTTTCTCATTATTTAGCGCCCCTCTGGCCCAAAAGTCAAAGCATTACCTTGTTTTCTGACGTTGTTGTCTCCATGCGTAAGACCTGCCACAGTTACCGAGTCTTCCACCACCAGCTTTAGGTTAGGTTAGGTTAGGTTAGGTTAGGTTCATCCAAATTCTCAAAAATTTATATCTCAGCACAAACCTGCCCCCCCCCCCCCCTGGAGCTGCAGTTGGTACAAGGAAGTGACAGTTTTCTGCACCTGGTCGGCAGCGGAAATTGGCTCTGAGTGTGGCGCTGACCACACAATTGAATCACTCCAAGAAGTGAGGCGGTACCTGGTCTGGCCCTCTCACTCAGTTGGGACACGTTATACAATCTAGCCCCTTACTTTACACACACACACATATATAAATATATATATATATATATATATATATATATATATATATATATATATATATATATATATATATATATATTATCTCTGTGTGTGAATGCGCGGTGTGGGTGTAACAGGGTAGATTTTCTGATAGATATTGTAAAATTATGATGAAAAAAATTATTATTTTTTCCTAATTTTATAATTTTTCAAGAAAAATTCCAATAATCTGTAAAAATGGAAATAAAAATTCAATAGTCTTACAATCGCTTAAGTGTATTCTTCTAAAATCCTATCCATTAATAATTTTTGGACGGTTTTGGAGACTAAAAAAATCAAGATTTTTCTTATTTAAATTCTTGCCCAAATTTATTTACTTATTTCTATTCTTAAACCTTTCCTTACAACTTAATACACCTGGAAGAGTTAGAAATTAGTGAAAGAGTGTTTTATAATTGACCCAAACCCCAAATACAAGATAAATAAAATAAATAATAAAGAATATAATAAATCCCAGAGGTGGAAGAGTCGTTCTCAGAGTATTTAGTCTTGGATTCTTTAAAACACAGAAAAATCAATACAAATTATGATTTAACTAGATATAAAATTAAAGTATAAACGTAACTCTACAGGTGCTCATATCTTAGTATATCATGAAGACGCTGTAAACATGAAAAATTAAAAAAATAATAATATTCACACATATTCCCCAAAAAATAACACTAGATATAAAAATTACTTTCAATTATGCTTAACAGACACAGGTGTTCACGGCATAACATATAACCAGCTATACCCATATCTGTAAGGAACTCACAATTAAACAATATTACTGGTGAACACAACACTACATAATTTATTACACTATACACTAAAATATCCAATTACATTCCTGTCACATTCATAAATTAAATGTGACTGAACATACAAAAGTTCTATTGTACTCAGTAAATTATACAATCACTAACCTAGAAGTCCATACACATTAATCCCCCAATTATCTATATAACTAGCTTAAGTTTCGTGTGTGTGTGTGTGTGTGAGGGAGAGACTTCCTGAGGGTCGGTATAAAACCAAATATTTTTTCTTTCTCCATGGATAAATATTTTTTTTTTATATGGTTCATTTCCCTGAATAAGAATTATATAAAAAACAAAAACAACTAAAATATTTTATCTTGACTTAAAAAAGGTTGAAACTTTCCAAAATGATTTATATAAACGAAGATCAAGTGAATTACGGTAAGAGTAACGAGGACTATATTTCACCTTCACTTACAACTAATAATACAATATTAACATAGATAACAGACAACAAATTAACACACGGGTAATACCTGAGTGATATACAACCACGAAAATATACAACGTTAGTATGAAAGCAAAACACAAGCACCACAAAACCTTTGAGTAGCTACAGCCAACACCCACTACAATTTCCCTCTGGCTCGGGTACACACTGAGAGCTTTCTAAATGTTCCACTCTTAATGAAGACAAAAGTAAGACGGCGGAATATATCAACCAAGACATTTCTCCCCGGCCAACAAACACTGTATACTTTTCCTGGTTTATCCTTAGTCAAGATTAATTATTATTATAAGAGAAGTAAGCCGTGTAATACGTATTATATTAAGTTCGAGTATCGTGCAATTTTCTGTTCTGAGATACGTCTGGGAGTGGAAGCTTTGAGGCACAAAATAAACATTGAAGTATTTGTCTTCGTCTGGAGATACATTATACTTTGCTTGACTTATTCTCACTAAAGATGTATTGAGGAAGTAGATTGGTAGTTAGTTTATTTACACGTGACCTCGACATATATATTAAAGTGTTGTATGAGGTCAGGTTAGGTTAAATGAACTAAAATCACTGTAGACGATTACGACTGAGGCAATATATTGACTCACTCAATTTATTCTCAACAGACATGAATTACTGAGAAAAATACATTGAAGAAATATGTCCTCTTGTGTGTGTACATATTGACAGGCTCTTAAAGATTGTCCCAAATAAAGATAGAGTGAAGCAAGAAGAGAGCCAAAGGAAAGAGTCCAAATAAAGATAGAGTGAAGCAAGAAGAGAGCCAAGGGAAATAGTCTAAATAAAGGTAGAGTGAAGCAAGAAGAGAGCCAAAGGAAAGAGTCCAAATAAAGATAGAGTGAAGCAAGAAGAGAGCCAAGGGAAATCGTTCAAATAAAGATAGAGTGAAGCAAGAGAACCACAATGTAAATAGAGTCTCTCAACATGAAAAAAAACACCATTTGCTTTATTTACTGTAAAGACAAATCTCTCACGAACCATACCAGGTTTATTTCAAGTTTATTTTATGTGATATACTGACGTGGAAGATATCGGACTATTTTAAAAGATATACTAACAATAAGTCGCCTGTCAAACGTTTGCCTCACCTTCCCTCCTGTCAAACGTTTCCCTCATCTTCCTTCCTGTCAAACGTTTGCATCACCTCCCATCCTGTCAAACGGTTGCATCACATCCCCTCCTGTCAAACGTTTCCCTCATCTTCCCTCCTATCAAACGTTTGCATCACCTCCCATCCTGTCAAACGTTTGCCTCACCTTCCCTCCTGTCAAACGTTTGCCTTACCTTCCCTCCTGTCAAACGTTTCCCTCATCTTCCTTCCTGTCAAACGTTTGCATCACCTCCCATCCTGTCAAACGGTTGCATCACATCCCCTCCTGTCAAACGTTTGCCTCAACTTCCCTCCTGTCAAACGTTTGCCTTACCTTCCCTCCTGTCAAACGTTTGCCTTACCTTCCCTCCTGTCAAACGTTTGCCTTACCTTCCCTTCTGTCAAACGTTTCCCTCATCTTCCTTCCTGTCAAACGTTTGCCTCACCCTCCCTCCTGTCAAACGTTTGCCTTACCTTCCCTCCTGTCAAACGTTTGCCTCACCTTCCCTCCTGTCAAACGTTTGCCTTACCTTCCCTCCTGTCAAACTTTTGCCTCACCTTCCCTCCTGTCAAACGTTTGCATCACCTCCCATCCTGTCAAACGGTTGCATCACATCCCCTCCTGTCAAACGTTTGCCTCAACTTCCCTCCTGTCAAACGTTTGCCTTACCTTCCCTCCTGTCAAACGTTTGCCGCACCTTCCCTCCTGTCAAACGTTTGCCTCACCTTCCCTCCTGTCAAACGTTTGCCTCACCTTCCCTCCTGCAAACGTTTGCCTTACCTTCCCTCCTGTCAAACGTTTGCCCCACCTTCCCTCCTGTCAATCGTTTGCCTCACCTTCCCTCCAGGCAAACGTTTCCCTCATCTTCCTTCCTGTCAAACGTTTGCCTCACCTTCCTTCCTGTCAAACGTTTTTCCTCACCTTCCCTCCTGTCAAACGTTTGCCTCACCTTCCCTCCTGTCAAACGTTTGCCTCACCTTCCCTCCTGTCAAACGTTTGCCTCACCTTCCCATCACACTACAATAAAGCATCCATACAAGTTCTCTCTCCCCTTAGACTAGCGTTTGCCCGTCTCCTGCCAGCACTGTCGCTTGTTTACGCCAACCTAACAACCAGTTAAGGCCTTGTTACCGTAACTTCATGACCAACAAGACATAACTGCCGCTAAAACTTGTACAAATTGCTGCTCCCAAATTCCCTAAGACTGACATACACGCTCGACTTAAATTACCTCAGTGTAAATATGCTTTTCATTTCGTTCCCTAGGCAGCTTTTTGTTGTTCCTGTCTATCTGCCTGTCCACCTGTCTGTTTGTCTCTCTGTCTGTCGCCGCTTTGTTTATATGGGTCTGTTTTTTTACGTCTCTTACTGGTGTTTTTGTTGATAGTTCCGTCGACTGTAAGTTTTTCTTCTTTCTTTCTTTCTTTCTTTCTTTCTTCTTCATCTCTGTTTCTCTCTTTCAGAATATTAGAGACACGAGACATTTTTGTGCATTCTTTCGTTATCTCTCTCTCTCTCTCTCTCTCTCTCTCTCTCTCTCTCTCTCTCTCTCTCTATGTACTTATACCAAACAACTCACAACACATTAACCTAACCTTAACTTAGGGTTATGTTAATGTGTTATGGGTTATCTAATACTATAAAAAAAAAATAATTTCCCTCGTGAACATTAAATTCAATAACTTTTATTATTTTATCTATAAACATCAAGGGAGATAATATATTTCTCTATATATTTTAACCTTCTATAAATGTCAATAAACATATATCACCCCTCTGTCTTCTCTCCCGCCCACCTCCGCCATCTTTGTTGACATGGAAACAGCTGATCAACAATAACAAACTCTCTCACCCTCTTGCCCGCCGCCGCCATCTTTGTTGACATGGAAACAGCTGATCAACAATAACAAACTCTCTCACCCTCTTGCCCGCCGCCGCCATCTTTGTTGACATGGAAACAGCTGATCAACAATAACAAACTCTCTCACCCTCTTGCCCGCCGCCGCCATCTTTGTTGACATGGAAACAGCTGATCAACAATAACAAACTCTCTCACCCTCTTGCCTGCCGCCGCCATCTTTGTTGACATGGAAACAGCTGATCAACAATAACAACACTTTACCGCCATCTTTCCTCTCCCGTCTACCAACCCGCCATCTTTCCTCTCCCGTCCACCAACCCGCCATCTTTCCTCTCCCGTCTACCAACCCGCCATCTTTCCTCTCCCGTCTACCAACCCGCCATCTATGTTGACATCGAATCAGCTGATCCTAAACCATCCAACCAATACCAGTTTCCTTCCCCCATACGACGTCATTAAATTTACATACACACCTGAACACCTCTCTGATCTCTGTAACTTTATTTAAACTGTATTATTCCTCCACAATGACTCTATGCTATATTATTAGAGAGAAATAGAATGGGAGAGGTTATATTGGAGGCGATGTTGTAGTAGGGGGAATATTATAATGGTATGAAGAATATTTACGTGACAGTTGTGAGAAATGAATCAAATGAGAACCTGAATAGAAATTGGAATTTGTGCTTGTATTAGAGGGAAACAGAGACAGAAACAGACATATATACATAAATACAACCTGACTGACAGATAGACAGACAAAAAGACAGCCAGACAGACAAACAGACAGAGGATTAGAGAATATAAAGAAGAAAAACAGTGAGTGTTTATGTCCGTTAATCTAAAATGTACATAGTATGATATGACGTAATGTTTGGTGTTCATTTTGAAGTCTGTGTTTGTACCTGTAACTCTACCTGTAAGTGTATCTGTAATTTTATCTGTAACTATATCTGTATTTGTACCAGTAAATTTACCTGTATTTGTAAGTAACTGTACCTGTAATAGTATCTATAGTTTTGTACCTGTAGTGAAACTGTACCAACACTATTATTTGTACCTGTACCTCCGACAACATTCGTACCTGTAAGAGCATTGTTCACAGTGGAAAATGGTAGTGTGGTAGTGAAGGAACACCGCGGTAGATGGCGCCACTGTGACAGGTGAGCCCACCACCGTGGTCAGGAATAATGCTCCTTCCTAAGTCGTGTTTCCTTCACTACCACGGTACCATTGGTCATTTGGTATCACTGTTGTTCCTTTTCTCCGCCAATCACGTGCCGCTATCTGGGCCGCGGTGTGCGACCAGGTCAGCCAGCCTGCTTTGGTGTTGATGTTAGGAAGTAGTGTAAGTTGCTTCCTGGGCTTTCCAGGTCGTCTTGTTCATGCCCTTGTGTAGATATGGGCGCCTTCCCCTCTGAGCAGATGTCCCTCAGTATCTATATGACTGACAAGGCGCTGGTTGTCCTGTGGTGTCTGTCGTCCGCTCGGTGTTCTCATAGTCAGACCATTAAAATTTAATGGTCCGTATATTTAATATACGGACGGCTTACCAACGGGTTCACGGGCGGACTTACTTTTGGAAGTATGGACGTACCGAGGATGGTTCGTACCGGTGGACTTACAGTTGGGATATAGAAGGACTTGCCGTCATACGCGTGGATCTCACAAATCCATACTCCCATACGCGTAGATTCCGCTAATCGAAACCCTCAAACGAGTGGGTCTCGCTAATCCATGTCCTCATACGCGTGGATCTCGCGAATCCATACCCTCAGACGCGTGGATCCCGCTAATCCATGCCCTCAGACGCGTGGATCCCGCTAGCATCAGGGCCGACAGGATAGACGGAAGAAAGGACAGCCACCACGGACGCTCTCTGCTTCAGGGAGAAACAGGTTCTAAGCGAGAGACACAGAGGGTTTTAAACTGGCTTAAGGAGAGCCGAGGGTAGAGCTAACTTTTATAGAGAGGGTGAGTTTGGTGGAGAGGCTCCCGGAACCTCGTGCAGGAGGGTGAGGAGGAAGTTTAAGAGGTTTTCAATAGTGTTGTGATGAGTTGTTGGCCTCGGCCACGCTATTACACCATTCTCTTCCCATCCAGTCGCCTCTCAGTCACCTCCCCTGGCTATAATACCACCTTCCGGTCAACCCTTCACCCCTTGAACGCCCTTTGTGGCCACATACTACACTGCCAGCCAGGGCGGTTATCACACCCTCAATTTGCATATACAGTATATATGATGGCCGTCGCTATAGTCACACCTTGGTAAAGTATTGTGGGTAGTTATTGACAGCAACCTTGCTTATATATATATATGTGTGTGTGTGTGTGTGAAGATAGAGGGAGAGAGAGAAAGAGAGAGGCAGATAGAAAAACAGAAAACACTCACCCCTCTCTCTCTCTCTCTCTCTCTCTCTCTTTCTCTTTCTCTCTCTCTCTCTCTCTCTCCAAGGAGACAGAGCGAAAGAGAATTACACCAAAAATATGATAATTGAGAGACGTCGCTTTGTGCAATCGAGCTGAGGGAGGGAAGACGGAGAGGCTTTTAGCAATATTAAAATTCACTCTTGGCCTCACTCTCTCCCTGTCAGAGGTCAGTGAGAGGTAGGAGGCCAGAGAGAAGTAGGAGGTCAGGGAGAGGTAAGAGGTCAGGGAGAGGCAGGAGGCCAGGGAAAGGTAGGAGATTAGGGAGATAAACGTCAGGGAGAGACAGGAGGCCAGGGAGAGGTAGGAGGTTAGGGAAACGTCGGTCAGGGAGAGGTAGGAGGTCATAACATAACATAACAAAACCTAACCTAATCTAACAGAATCAATCCTAGCATAACCTAACCAAATACCCCAGGTAGCGTTAAGGTGTTTAATCATCAGGTAAAATAAGGATGGGGTAGGCTAATAATCCTCAGGTGATCCGAGCCAAGTCTAAATGTTACACCTGCGATGGATGATGACGTCAAATTTGAATCTTAAAAACAACACAAAAACATTAGTATAGTATATAACCAAAAGGAAGTTATAGTAAACTGGTGGTGAGGCAGGAGGTAGTGAAACGACCTAAAGCCAGGGCCATTCACACCTCCCGATCAAATTTCAGCTTTCAATCTTTAAAACTGTGGACCTCGCCGCTGGCTGGTGGGGTTCGTACTGGACACAGTGAACGTTTACGCTGCAACAATATTATGACTCTGACCTTCACCAGCTGGGTTCAGGTGACTCAGTGGCACTTGTAGTGACTTGTCCTCTCAAGCCTTGGACACAGGTTCAGTCCCCGCTGGTGGAGGTTAGTGTATATACTGTGTACATATACATACATATTATACAGGGAGTACAAGTTAGGAAACATGTTTTAGGTCGACGAGGATTTTTTATTCCCATATTTTGTAATCTTTCATTTTCTCCTCATAGTTGCCTTCACTACTGTCTGTCTGTCTGCCTGTCTATCTGTCAACCTGTCTGTCTGTCTGTAGAGGTAACATTATAAATCTTGACTAGTTTGTTAAGTGGGTACCGCTGAGGCAACTCGTAAACAAAAGACTCATTATAACTTCACCGATAAGGAAGCATATACTTAAGGTTGAGACGAAGTTTGTAACAACCACAAGTATTTTAGTTATAGAGGGAGCTCCCAGTTGTTGCTCACAGAGAATACGTTAACTATTCTCTACAACAAAGTCCTGCCAGGCGTCAAAGGAGATATTCTTAAAGGCTAAATCTGACCAAATCTCGCCTGAATCCCTTGACAAAAGACCTCACACTCAAGGTTTAACCCAGACTCAGGGTGTACCTCTGATTTTGACAGCCACAACCTAAGTATACAAAGACTGATTTTCAATAGTTCTTACATATATATAAAACCCTCAGTGGAACCAAAAAAAACAGATTATCCAGATTTCAAAATAATTCCAAGTTTTCTGACAGACAATTCAGACAGATTGCGGCGTCTATAAAACATATTTCCAAACATCCTGACACACACACACACACACACACACACACACACACACATACGCACAGTGAAGGTTTATATAAAGGAAAAGATGTGGAGCATCTCTTGGCCTAGCTTGTGTGTGTATCTTGAGATGTGTACGTGTGAGTGTGTCTGTAGATACGACTACAGAAACAGTATACGGTATTAGGTAGTAGAAGTAAGTATCAGTGGTAGTGAGTGTCAGGTATAAGTGGGCCTTCCCTCCTCTCCCCTCTTCCGCCTTGCAGTATCGAATAAAATATACATAAACTGCAGCTCGCGTCTTCCGCCTACTCCTACACTTCCTAGTTCACCTCCTCCTCTTCCTCCTCCTCCTCCTCCTCCTCCTCCTCCTCCTCCTCCTCACTGATCCCGGTGAGACATGATGCAATTTCACCCGGGAAGGTGACGTGCCTGAGGTGGTAACACTGTTGATACCTCCCTTCCTCCCTCCCTCCCTTCATCCCTCCCTTCCCCCTTCCCCCCTTCCTCCCTCCCTCCCTTCATCCCTCCCTCCCTCCCTCCTTCCCTCCTCCCTCCCTCCCTGCGGTACTTCTTTTCCTTTCTTCCCTCCCTCCTCTCCCTCCTTCACTCCCTCCCTACTTCTCTACCTGGCTTTCCTTCCCCTCCCATCCCTCCTCTCTCTCCTAGCTTGCCACCTCTTCCTTCTTCTTTCACTACCTCTATTCCTCGCCCCCTTTCTCCTTGTTTTCCCTCCCTCCTTCTTTCCCTCCTTCCGTCTCTCCATCTTTACCTTCCCTCCATCTACTTCCTAAATCCATCCTCCTTCTCACTCTTCCTTCCTCTTTGTTCTCTACATCTGTTTCTCTCTTTTCTCCTTCATTCTTCTCTCTCTCTCTCTCTCTCTCTCTCTCTCTCTCTCTCTCTCTCTCTCTCTCTCTCTCTCTCTCTTTACACTTGGTCACTGTGGCAACATTTTAGACTCTATTAAAAACTGTGAAATTTTTCGTCACACCTTCCGGCAGTGACATTAAGGATGGCTGGACCTGAGTCTCGGTCAGTCTGGAGGTCAGGAGAGGTTATACACACATACACACCTACACACACACACCTACACACACACACCTACACACACCTACACACACACCTACACACACATACACACACACACATACACACATACTTCCTCTATTCATAATCGTTCTCCCCTCCTTATCACCCCTCTTACCCCTCTCCCCTCCTTATCAGCCCTCTCTCCCTCTCACTCACTCTCTCTTCACCACTCCTCCCTCCCCTCTCACTCACTCTCTCTTCACCACTCCTCCCTCCCCTCTCACTCACTCTCTCTTCACCACTCCTCCCTCCCCTCTCACTCACTCTCTTCACCACTCCTCTCTCCCTCTCACTCACTCTCTCTTCACCACTCCTCCCTCCCCTCTCACTCACTCTCTTCACCACTCCTCTCTTCCCTCTCACTCACTCTCTCTTCACCACTCCTCCCTCCCCTCTCACTCTCTCTCTCTTCACCACCTCTCTCCCCTCTCACTTCCTCTCTTGATCTCCTCACTCGTACATATTTTAAAGTAAATAATAGTACAGAGAGAGAGAGAGAGAGAGAGAGAGAGAGAGAGAGAGAATTTTACCATCAGAATCTTAAGAGATGCTTCACGTGTCTGTCTGTTTCACGTGTCTGTCTGTTTCACGTGTCTGTCTGTTTCACGTGTCTGTCTGTTTCACGTGTCTGTCTGCTTCACGTGTCTGTCTGCTTCACGTGTCTGTCTGTTTCACGTGTCTGTCTGTTTCACGTGTCTGTCTGTTTCACGTGTCTGTCTGTTTCACGTGTCTGTCTGCTTCACGTGTCTGTCTGTTTCACGTGTCTGTCTGTTTCACGTGTCTGTGTGTTTCACGTGTCTGTCTGCTTCACGTGTCTGTCTGTTTCACGTGTCTGTTTGCTTCACGTGTCTGTCTGTTTCACGTGTCTGTTTGCTTCACGTGTCTGTCTGTTTCACATGTGTTTGGTTCACGTGTCTGTCTGTTTCACGTATCTGTTTGTTTCACGTATCTGTCTGTTTCACGTGTCTGTCTGTTTCACGTATCTGTCTGTTTCACGTATCTGTCTGTTTCACGTATCTGTCTGTTTCACGTGTCTGTCTGTTTCACGTATCTGTTTGTTTCACGTATCTGTCTGTTTCACGTATCTGTTTGTTTCACGTATCTGTCTGTTTCACGTGTCTGTCTGTTTCACGTATCTGTTTGTTTCACGTATCTGTCTGTTTCACGTGTCTGTCTGTTTCACGTATCTGTTTGTTTCACGTATCTGTCTGTTTCACGTGTCTGTCTGTTTCACGTATCTGTTTGTTTCACGTATCTGTCTGTTTCACGTGTCTGTCTGTTTCACGTATCTGTCTGTTTCACGTATCTGTCTGTTTCACGTGTCTGTCTGTTTCACGTATCTGTCTGTTTCACGTATCTGTCTGTTTCACGTGTCTGTTTGCTTCACGTGTCTGTCTGTTTCACGTATCTGTCTGTTTCACGTATCTATATGTTATTCATCAACAGACTTAACACCAACAGACACTTAAAATATATAATGCTGTTTTTTCCAATATCTTTATTAATTATTATACATTTTATTAATTTAATACAATTTTAAAATCATGATATATATATATACAAGGTGTTAATTTTTTACTAGATTATTTTTATATATATATTTTTTTTTTTTTTTTTGCACTTTAGAAATATGATATAACTGGATATTTTTGGGTGTATGGGCGTGGTCTATGATGTTGCTGGAAGGTGATTGGCTGACTGGTGGCCGGTTAATTAGTTCACGCATTACCTGTATCAGCCAACACCTTACCTGGGCTGGAGTACCGCCCCTTCCTCTGGCTATCGTCACCTCTCTCTCTCTCTCTCTCTCTCCTCCGGCTACCCTTACCTCCTCTGTCACCTCCCTTCTCCCTCCTCAGATCACTGCTCCCTTCCTAACCACCCCAAGGTTAATGTAGAGGGAGGGAGGGGGAGAGGGAAGGGAGATTAGGAGAAGGATTAGGGAAAGAGAAAGGAGGTAGAGGAGAGAGAAGGGGGAGGAAAGGACAAGAGGAGAGAAAAGGGGAGGGGCGGGAAAGGTGAGAAAGAAGGGGAGAGGGGTAGGAAAGGGAGAGGATAAGGAGAGAGAGAGAGAGGGAAGGTATGGAAGGGAAGAAGAGTAAAGGGAGAATGAAAGGGGAGGGGAGGGGAGGGGAGACCCTAGCTGATACCGATAATCAATATGTGTTAGTGCCAAGGGAGGTGGGGGGAGATAAGGGAGGGAGAGAGAGGGAGGGAGTGAGGAGTTGAAAGGGGGGAGAGTGGAAGGGGAGGGGGTGAGTAGGAGGAAAGGGGAGGTAGGGGGAGGGATAGGGGTGGAAAAGGGTGAATGGAAAGGAAAGGAGGAAGTGAAGGAAGAGGAAGGAAAGGGGGGGCGTAAGAGAGGAAGAGGGTGGCGAGGTAAGACTTGTGTGAAAGGAAAAAAGGGAAGGAGAGAGAGAGAGAGAGAGAGAGAGAGAGAGAGAGAGAGAGAGAGAGTAGATAACAGGATGATGAAGGGAAGGGAATAATGTGGAAAGGAGAAGGAAAGAGGGAGGTGGGCTGAGAGAAAAGGGCGGGAGAGGAGTAAAGGGAGGAGATGGAAGGGAGAGAGGGAGAGTAGGATAGGTAGAAGGAAAGGAAGGGTTAGTTGAGAGAATTAGGATAAGGGACAGGGCTGAGAAAGGGAAAGAATGGGTTAGGGAATGAAGGGAAAGGAGACATAGAGGGTGGAAGAGGGAGAATATTAGGTGGCGAAGGAGGTGGAAGGGCGGAGAGGAAAGGAAGTGATGGGGGGGACGAGAGAGAGAGAGAGAGAGAGAGAGAGAGAGAGAGAGAGAGAGACAATAGTTCACTGTCGTATCGTATTGGAAACAGATTCTTGATACAGATCCGTAAACATACATACATACATACATACATACACACATACACACATACATACATACATACATACATACATACAAATAATTCCACTGGCAAGATTGTTAGTTGTGTTATTAGTCCAGATATGATCTATCACAGTGGCGGAGGTAGCAGTTACTCAAGAGGGTTTGGTTATAGTGTTGAAGAAGAGCTTAGAGTTTTATTTAGGTAGCAAGAAGGTTTATTACTGAGTTTTCCGTCTGTGAATTTAGTCGATCAAGGTTGAAAAATTTCCTGTAACGTAGCAAAGTTTCCTCTGTGAGTTTATGCTAAAGAATCGCCCCTTACATTGTTGTTGGTTCCTTGCGTAAATAACATCCAAGCGGAATATTTCATGTGACGTTACGTATTTCAGCGATGATTCCTCCTTGAACTCCTCCATGAACTCCTCCTGAACTCCTCCTGAACTCCTCCTGAACATTTAAATCACATCTTACAAAAAGTTTTATACCTCACGACGCCTCCACTGTCTTAGTTCCCCCATCTCTTGTCTATAACGAGACGATATACGATATTGAGAAATTAACATACATGACCAGGCGTTAGTAAGAGGACCTGCCACTGAAGGCCAACTCCAATTACTTAAATACGATCTATTAATTTCCCTCTCTAGAGATTAAAGTGGAACAGATGGAACAGGATGTGGGAAGGAGAGTGAGAGGGGGAGAGATGTAGGAATAAAAGAAAGAAAAAGAAGGGGTGGGAAGGATTATGGGAAAGGGGGTGGAAGACGAAGAAGAAGAGAGGGAGAGTTAAGGGGAAAATAGGAAATATGATAAGAAAGATCATGTGAGAGGGAGTGAAAGAAGATAGAGGGAAGTGAAGAAGATGATGTGGGAGAGAGTGAGAGGGAAATATGTGGGAAATGGAGGAAATGAAGAGAAGGAGGGATAGGGGAAGAAAAGAGGGAAAGTGAAGGAGACAAAGTATGTTGAAGGAAGGTGGAAAGACTGGAAAAAGGGATGGATGAAAAGGAAAGAGGAAAAGAGTGGGATCGAGAAGGAAAGGGGAAGAGGAGTGGGAAGGATGAGGAAAAGTGGAAGAAGAGTTGGAGGGAGTGGGGATGTGTGAGGGAATATTATGGGAAATAGAAGAGGAGATAATAAAGAAAATAATTGGAGAGAAGTAGAGTGAAAACGAAGGAGAAAGGAAGAGAAGACAAATGGAATTAATAAAGAGAGAGAGAGAGAGAGAGAGAGAGAGAGAGAGAGAGAGAGAGAGAGAGAGGCGATCACTCACCATACGTAAGATCAGACAATAAATACATTATAATTTCCATAATATTAACCAGACATAAACCATTATGGTGAGACCTGGGCACGGAAGGCGGGGAAGCAACACACACACACACACATACACACACACACACACACACACACACACACACACACACACACATACACACACACACACAGAAGTAATAATCTCAACCCAATAAGCTGCTTATAACTACCAGAATGAAATGAAATCTTGTATGTATGAAATTTTTAATATATATTGAATTTCGATTAACTGTACATTTTAATAAGTCAGCGATTTATCTTCTTTTTTCTATCCATCTATCCATCTATCCATCTATCTATCTATCCATCCATCTATCCATTTATCTATCTATCCATCCATCTATCCATTTATCTATCTATCCATCCATCTATCCATTTATCTATCTATCCATCTATCTATCTATCCATCCATTATCTATTTATCTATCTATCTATCCATCTATCTATCTATCCATCCATCTATCCATTTATCTATCTATCTATCCATCTATCTATCTATCTACAAAGAATCTTAACACCTGGACATGACCACTTCTATATCTACTGCTACAGGAAGTCATCCGGAGCAAAGTTTTTGTTTATAGAATTCTGACAAACTTTTCCCGTCACACCAATGTTAAACCTAAATCTCAGAATCCCATACATAGGCAAGACAAGTTTTCATATCACAATAAAACTCGGGAATTGACTGGACGAGATATTCCCACAGATCAATTTTTACTTTTGCTTTTGACAACCAACACAACAACAACATTCAAAGACTTTTACCTTGTGACGTAAGTTTCAGTGTTGTGCTAGCTTTGTGGTGTTGGTTACCGGGGTGGAAAGTTACTGTACATTAACCTCAAGTCGTCGTGTCCTGTAAGAAAACAAAAGAAGTTCTCACACACACACACACAGGCGGTAAACTTATCGTCTTATTAGTCAGATCTTCTATTGCCCACAAATTTTATGTACCTGGGTTCTTTGAGACCAAAACTCACTAACGATATTAAACATTTTTATAACATACCTAATTATAATATACAATGCGTCAACACGTCACGATACAGTGGTGATGTCGCCCTATGTGTTGATATCAAGTATAACACTTCTGTAAGAGATGATTTAAAGGTTCAGGAGGAGTTAATGGAGGGTGTTTTCACTGAATTACGTAACGACACACGACATATCCTAGTAGGAGTAATCTACAGAAGACCCCAAACTAATGAAAGGAACTTTCTGGATAAATTATGGGAGCTTTTCTCTATCATAAATTCAGAGAGGAACTTTGCTACATTACAAGAGACTTTTCAACCTTGATCTACTAAAATCACAGACGGACACCTCAGCAATAGACCTACTTGCAACTTGTCATTCTAAGCTCTTCTTCAACACTACTGTACAACCAAACCCACTAGAGTAACACTCCTAACAATCTTTCCAGTGGAATTAAATATAACAATATCTCCGATCACTTCTCAGTTTTGCCATATATAAAGCAGCCACAAGACCTGAAAGGTCTAGTAGAGTCTTAGTGCAATACAGAGACTACTGCACCGACAACATGCTCCTTTTTGAAAACAGCTTGATGAATGCCAAGTGGGATCTTGTCTCTGCCTCCGACAACCCTAACGTGAACAGCTGCAACTTCTCTTGCATTTTCAATGCTTGCTGTGATAAATACTTCCCGCTCAAGACTAAGTTAGTAAAAACTGTATCAATTTCCAAACCCTATATCACAAGTGAAATCAAGGCAATGATAAAAGAAAAACACAAACTCCAAGGAAAATTTGCAAAAAGACCCATAACTTTCGGTGATGTTTACCGAAGTATCAGAAATAGAGTAGCCCAAGCAGTTAGAAATGCCAGGTGTAGCTATTATACAAATAAGCTCCAGTCAACATCGGGCAACAGTAAGATAACCTGGAGTATCATCAATTCTATTCAGAGCAGGAACACTCAACCCACGGCCCCCTCTCAGCTTGTATGATAAATGATACATTTGTAACGGAACCCTCCCTGACCACCAACCACTTCAATGAATATTTTATCAATGTTGGCAAAAATCTTTCAGAAAGCATCCCTGATCACCATGAGGAATTTAGAGCCTACCTGCAAAACAGACAGCAAAATGAGCTGTTCTTATCCCCTGTCACAGCAGATGAATTACTGACCATCATAAAAATGTCCAAAGATGCAGCAGCAGGCGAAGACAATATACCAATGAGCATCATTAAGAAAGTAGCCCACTTATTACTACCTGTTCTCCTCCACATTTGAACTCTTCCTTTACTTTCCGGGTAAACTGAAAATTGCCAAAGTTCACCCAGCATAAACAAAATCTGGAGATAAAGGTCTTTTTCAAACGTTACCGCCCCATATCAGTCCTCCCATGTATGTGTTAAATAACGAGTAACTGATCCACATTATTTAGGTAAATAAAAGAAATGAAAGCAAGCACTTAGCCATATGGATATAGTTACACGGGAGAAGGGAAATAAGGATGAACCATGGTGTTGATGGAAACAATGTGTTCTGGGACGATGCTCACAATGACGAATGGGAGAAACCTCTTTATGAAACATCTTACTTACTAAGGGTGAAGCTTAATGTTACGGAACACACACACACACACACACACACACACACACACACACACACACACACAGTTAACAGTAAAGTAGTGATGATCAAGTAAATAAGAGTTTTAATCGACTTTCTTATTTGTTAAGTCTTCTTAAATCTCTTCGAAACTGTTGAAGCTTCCCTAGTGACCTTTGACCCCTGCCCCTGTCTGTCTGTCTGTCTGTCTGCCTGTCTGTCTGTCTTTCTCTCCCTATTTTTATTTGTCTGTCTGTCTGTCTGTCTTTCTCACTCTCTCTGTCTTTTGCTGTCTAATATCTGTCTCTCTCTTCTCATTGTGAATCTCATCCTCACTCTTTTCTCTCTAATTGTCTCTCTCGGTTATTTATCTCTCTTTCAGTAGCCCTCTGCATAAATTTTCTCACTCTTTGTCTCACATCTTCCTTATTTCTCTGCTTCATTTGCTTAGCTCTCTCTCTCTCTCTCTCTCTCTCTCTCTCTCTCTCTCTCTCTCTCTCTCTCTCTCTCTCTCTCTCTCTCTCTCTCTCTCGGTTTTTTTATAGGAGTTTCCCAAGAGGTTGTCTGTGTGTGTGTTGGTGTCGTGCTCAGGGAGTCAGGGTAGCAAAGAATGGCAACATGGATCTTATTGTTGTCACTCAGTGGGCAGAGACCTCCCAGCTGAGGTCATTGGCGTTGTTTTGGGCTGTTGTTTTCACGGTTGTCTATGTGGGGGTGGGGGGAGGGGTAGTTTGTGTGTGGGTGTGGGAGAGGGGTTGTGCGTCTGTGGAGGTGGGGAGGGGGTGTAGTTATTGGGGGGGTTGGGGGGAGGCTTGAGTGTGTGTGTGTGGGGGGGGGGGATAGGAGTTGGGGAAGGGTACTGTGTGTTTGTGTGTGTATGTGTATTGGGGGTAGTGTGTGTGTGTGTGTGTTGTGGCGACCTGTGGTGTAATGGTCAGCGTCCCCGCCTCGCAAGCGAGCGGACCCAGGGCGGGGTGAAACTATGGGCAAGTTTCTTTACGCCATTTGCCTCTGTCTACTCAGCAGTAATTTGGAACCTGGATGTTAATCGATTTGCGGATCGTGTTCCGGGGTAATGGTTAGAGAGTTTGCGAGGTGTTCGGTCTTCTCGGACTATTCATGCAGCTCGTTAACTTAGGGTGTGGTTGTTGTGTTGGCGACAGCTTCTTCAAGCCTAGGTGGCCCTTGGGCCGGCCATCCTCGATTTCGAGGGACTTCCATTATTTATTATTAGTGTGTGTGTGGCAGGGTTGGAAAGGGATAGTGTATGATATATATATATGTAAGGAGGTTTATGTCCGTATTCATATTTGTGTATATACAGTAACTATCCAACCACACATGAAACAAAATACCTGTATGAATGGTAGCCTGTCTCTCATATAACGATCTTGTGTCTCTTCAAAGCTAAGAGATAAAATGAGAGAAATAAGAGACTCTGTCCTCAATTTACCCTCACTAACACAGTCTCCATATTTAGAACAATTACGGCTTTCCAGTTTCTGTTGTCACGTGGACTAGAGTTCTCCCCCTTTAATTGTTGTTCATCCTGGGGGGAAAACATCTTAAATTTCTGTATTTTTTAGATTATTTTCATCTTTATCAATAAGCTGTCACACACACACACACACACACACACACACACACACACACACACACACACACACACACACACACACACACATACACCAGTTATATACATACACTCGACAACATTTTTTTCGTTCCAACTTTTAAAAATCAACACTGGGGGAGAGAGGCGGAACTAACAAGCTGAAAGATGGAACCATTTAAGCCAATTACACGGTAGTGGACGGTAAACCTAAAAGTGTATATTGAACTGTTTGTTAATTTGTTTATGTATATAGTACAGTATCTAGTGAGTCTATCCATCTGTCTATCTGTCTGTCTGTCTGTCTGACTATCTATCTATCTATCTATCTATCTATCTATCTATCTATTTGTCTGTCTGTCTGTCTGTCATGGGGTTGTTGTGTTGGTGAAAGCTTCCAACACGAGGGGAAGATATAATAATAATAATAATAATAATAATAATAATAATAATAAGTTTATTGACAGAACATGACAATCGAAGAGCTGAAAATATACAAGTTACATAATTGGGGGAATGAGTCACTTAATTGTTAAATAATATACAAGTAACATAAGTGATACAACTATGATATATAATAACTAGGTGGGGAGAAGGTCATACTACAGGGTATTTCAACAAAGAAGGGAGGGAATCCATTGGTTGCCTCTGAGTTGTTGATCAGTACGTGGTCGTATGGGCTGGATATGATTATGTAGTATGTATGTATGTATGTATGTATGTATGTATGTATGTGTGTGTGTGTGTGTGCCGCTGCAGTTCTGAAGGTAGAGAGCTGAAATGTACCATAGAATTGTTAGTGACCCCGCCTTAGTGCCCCCGCCTCAATGCCCCCGCCTCAATGCATCCGGCTCAGTGCCCCCTCCCCATCCCCCAAAAGGTGGAGCATCTCATTAAAAAGACATCTGTATTTCCGGTTCTTTGCTCTACACGGCCCTGGTTTAAGATAGCGAGCTAAAATTCGGTACATTTACATAATTATCCCCAGGAATACTCATGAACGTCTATACTTCTGGGGCGGAGGGTCGGCGGGGCGGAGGGGGAGGGGTGGTGGTAATCAGTCGACCCCCACATACAAGTGCTCCTCTGCACACGGGTACTGATTTTAATACAAAGCTGAAGTTTGATTTGATTTTCTTTTTGGGGGGGGGGGGGGGGGGGAGGAGGGCAAGTGCACTGAATTTTAGCCACAGACGGACACAGTTGTCCCTTTGCTTCTAGATGTCAGTCCCCTAAATGGAACGAATATGTAACAACTAACTATTTTATTTGTTCAGAGAGAGAGAGAGAGAGGTGTTGTCTATAACTGTACAGGTGCGACCCGTCATTCCCACCTGAGGTGAGGTGAGGTTACTGTACATGGTCACAGTGTTGTCCTTAGTGACCCTCCAGCACCAGGGGGTGTATTTTGTGGCACTCAAAACCTGGCACTCTCCACCTCACTCTCACCTCCCACTCTCACCTCTCACACTCATCTCTCACTTCTTAAAGCGGCGAGTATCACACTAGAATCAATTTCCTTGGATATTATACACCATACACTTTACAGTACACCCACCATATACCCATACACCATAGCATTTTCCTCTTCCTTATTTGTTTTCACATTTACTCTCTCTCTCTCTCTCTCTCTCTCTCTCTCTCTCTCTCTCTCTCTCTCTCTCTCTCTCTCTCTCTTTGTTTTTTTTTTGCATCTTCCTTTCAACCCTATCTCTCCCTCCCCTTTCATCTCCATCCCTGGTTCTCCCCTCTTCTTCTCTCTCGCTCCCTTTCCTCTCCCTGCCTCCTGCTCTCCTCCATCCCCCTTCCACCGCTGCCTCCTCTCCCTATCTCTCCCTCCCCCTTCTCATCCTTTGTCTCTCACTATCTCTCCTAGTTATGTCTGTCCCTCCTCCCCTTCCTGTTTTCCCTCCTCCCTCATATCCGCTCTCTCTTCCCCTCTCCCCTTCAATTTCCTCCCCTTCCTCTTTCTCCCCCTCTTCCTTCCATTCTACTTATCTCCAACATCATCATCATCATCAGTTGTTCAATATTCCCTGTTTACCATGTTATTCATTATTATCTCATTTCCTTCTTTGTTTTTTGTGGTTCAGTAAGAGAAAGAGAGAGAGTGAGAATATTTACATTGCTGTGTTGTGTTGTGTCGTGTTGCTGTGTCGTGTTGCTGTGTCGTACTGTTTAGTGTAGCTGTGTCGTGTTATGTCGTGTTGCTTTGCCGTGCTGTTGTGCCGTGCTGTTGTGTCGTGTTGCTGTGTCGTACTGTTTAGTGTAGCTGTGTCGTGTTATGTCGTGTTGCTTTGCCGTGCTGTTGTGCCGTGCTGTTGTGTCGTGTTGCTGTGTCGTATTGTGTCGTGTTACTGTGCCGTGCTGTTGTGTCGTGTTGCTCTGTTATGATTACACCTTCCTCTCTTCTCATACCTTATCTTATCTCATCTTATCACTAATATTTCATCTAATTATTCCTAGGTAAAGTATGTCTAGTATGGCCATTATCTTTACCGTGGCCTAGATTCACTAACGGCTTACGAATAACGTCAGTGCCTAAAAGTTCATAAACTCCTGCGGTGGCGATTCACTAAAGACTTACGAAGTCCACAACTCAATTTAAAATGGCTGACTTTCCTTCGTAACTTACGGTGACTTTTGAGACATCGTAAGCTATTGTAAGGCGGAAATAAGGCCGTTTTCTCTACTATACAACCCATACCAAAACACACACAGCTGCTAGACGTAGTGATTGGCCAAGAGGAGACACACCACCGCTACCTGTCGGCATTTTAAGAACTATTTATAGAGTTCGTACGATCACCAGTGCAAAATATAGCCCTCAGAAGAGCGGCAAAACACAGACCACCATACACACAAACAGTACAAGACATACACATAGAACACAGTAGAGACCCACTCAACACCAGAAGACACACCCAAGCAAATGCAATATGGGAAAAAATCCACCAAGAACAGGATCCCATACTAAACCAACTAATTGAGGAAAAAACAACACATCGCACAGATGGTGGCCTAGAAGCATGAAAACTAATATCGAAGAACCAGAGCCTCTGTATACACAATAAAAAAGAACCAAAAGATGGGAGCAACTCTCCAGACACACAAGGACCTGGAGGGATCCCCCCCCAAACATAATATGCCCCTAGAAAACAATCAAAAAGAACAACTTAGCTTAGCTTGGCTGAGACCGGCCTTCCCTAACCGCAAGAGTCCTCTAATGCAGCACTGTTGACGGAAGACTAAACCTCGTCTCCGCAAGGTGGATAGCCCACCTCCTGTCAACCTCCTATATTTCCCACTTCTGAACTTTACCTTGTACTGTACCCTTCTTGCACCCTCAGAGCTAATGCTCTCTTCTCTCCGTATCACCAACCAACCACAGCTCAGTTATGAACCTTTAGTGAATCGCACTTTTGAGATTTCGTATAGACTTCAGATCTCCCGGAACTTACTAACTTCGTATCTCAGCAGTGTTAGTGAATCTGGTCCCGTCTCCATAAGAACTATATAAGTGTGTAGGTAATATATGTTTTACTACACACACTTCTCTCATACATGGCCCAGGTTACCATGTAAACAGCCTCGCATTGCGTTTGTCATCTTCCCAGCACGTATGGGCTTCTGGGAAAATGTGGCGCGCAACATGGTAAAGGACTCTGGCAGAACACAAGGCCTTACTCGTATACATTTCTTGGAATCGCTGGGGTTCAAAGTGGTCTTAACACTTTACTGCACGTATGTGGTTGTGAGGCAGAGTATAAACCTGGATAACAGCACAACATTTGGAAGACTTAGTTTGTAGTCTGTTGTTGTGTGGTGGTAAAGCACTATCGTCATCACTATCAGGTTTCAAGGTTTCACTCGTTTATTTGACAATGTTCCAGGTAACTTCTCACACCTAAATCACATGTAATCTAATATCCGAGTCAGGTTTATGCCGACCAACTCCACTTGTTAAATTCAAACACCGAATAAGTAAATAAGTAATTAACGCGAAATATGTATATATATGTGTGTGTGTGTGTGTGTATTATTTGAGGCGGATATTAACCCACTTGCCTGGAGGTACTGAGGGGCCCGGCAACAGTACCAGTACATCCTCCTGACAACTCTTCATGCAGAGAACAACAGAAAGAACTCGTACGTACACTACAGTATACTTATAATATTAACACACTAAACTATTCCGTTATTAGTTATTAATTATAGCAGTGTCCATATTTTAACTTTATATAATACAGAATGATTAACTTTAGGTGTTGGTAGGAATATGACTCACTGTTACACTGGACAACTGTTATCGTTTATTCTGACGTACTCCAGGAACACAACCTGGGAGGCGGAATACTGACCACACCACCTGAGAGACAAGGAATACTGACCACACCACCTGAGAGACAAGGAATACTGACCACACCACCTGAGAGACAAGGAATACTGACCACACCACCTGAGAGACAAGGAATACTGACCACACCACCTGAGAGACAGGGAAGATTGACAACACCACCTGGGAGACAGGGAAGATTGACAACACCATCTGGGAGACAGGGAAGATTGACAACACCACCTGAGAGACAAGGAATACTGACAACACCATCTGGGAGACAGAGAAGATTGACAACACCACCTGGGAGACAGGGAAGATTGACAACACCACCTGGGAGACAGGGAAGATTGACAACACCACCTGGGAGACAGGGAAGATTGACAACACCACCTGGGAGACAGGGAAGATTGACAACACCATCTGGGAGACAGAGAAGATTGACAACACCACCTGGGAGACAGAGAAGATTGACAACACCACCTGGGAGACAGGGAAGATTGACAACACCACCTGGGAGACAGGGAAGATTGACAACACCATCTGGGAGACAGCAAAGATTGACAACACCACCTGGGAGACAGAGAAGATTGACAACACCATCTGGGAGACAGGGAAGATTGACAACACCACCTGGGAGACAGGGAAGATTGACAACACCACCTGGGAGACAGGGAAGATTGACAACACCACCTGGGAGACAGGGAAGATTGACAACACCACCTGGGAGACAGGGAAGATTGACAACACCATCTGGGAGACAGGGAAGATTGACAACACCACCTGGGAGACAGGGAAGATTGACAACACCACCTGGGAGACAGAGAAGATTGACAACACCACCTGGGAGACAGGGAAGATTGACAACACCACCTGGGAGACAGGGAAGATTGACAACACCACCTGGGAGACAGGGAAGATTGACAACACCACCTGGGAGACAGGGAAGATTGACAACACCACCTGGGAGACAGCAAAGATTGACAACACCATCTGGGAGACAGGGAAGATTGACAACACCACCTGGGAGACAAGGAATACTGACAACACCACCTGGGAGACAGCAAAGATTGACAACACCACCTGGGAGACAGGGAAGATTGACAACACCATCTGGGAGACAGCAAAGATTAACAACACCACCTGGGAGACAGAGAAGATTGACAACACCACCTGGGAGACAGCAAAGATTGACAACACCACCTGGGATGCAGGAAGTGTTGACAACAGTATTCCCACACTAAGACGCTATAACAGGTCTCAGGTCGCCTCAGTATCCTCGACTCTTACTCGTGCTAAAACACTCGACCTCTGTTGCCTCAGGGACATGAGTTGCCGATCCTGCTGAGACAACGCGGTAAAGAACGTTTGGGTGGTTCCCCTGAGTTTTATTAGTAATTTTCCATTTGGTATATTTTCAACATTTCATTGTAATTCTACTTCATTAATTTGTATTGTATTTCATGATATTTTTTCTAATTTAACCTATTACTCTTTATTCTATTTTTTTTTATTATGTTGCAGTTCCTTTTGTTCTTGTTGTTCTTGTTATTATTTACTTCACTACTTGTTTTTGTTGTTGTTTATATCAGTTCTCAAGTCACTTTGTATCGATTTTTTTATTTCTATATGAGTTGAAAGTAAAAAAATTATTATTATTATTATTATTATTATTATTATTATTATTATTATTATTATTATTATTATTATTATTATTATTATTATTATTACTGTACTACTACTACTACTACTACTACTACTACTACTACTACTACTATTATTATTATTATTATTATTATTACTACTACTACTACTACTACTACTACTACTACTACTACTACTACTACTACTACTACTATTATTATTATTATATTACTACTACTACAATTACTACTACTACTATTACTACTACAACAACTACTACTACTACTATTATTATTATTATTATTATAATTATTATTATTATTATTATTATTATTACTACTACTACTACTACTACTACTACTACGACTATTATTATTATTATTATTATTATTATTATTATTATTATTATTATTATTATAATAGTTTTAGGACTCAATAAAATGGTGTGGAACATTAGATTATGAGACTGAGGGAGAGTTAGCCACGGATGATTAACCTCCCTCGTGACCTGAAGTTTCATCCTGACCTAAGCTGATAATAGAGGTTAATGACGCTAATTACCCGAGACTGGAGGTCATGAGGTCACCATTTATACCAGTACACAGTGTGTGTGTGTTATGTTTTTTGTTTTTTTTACGAAATAACTTACAAACAGGCTAACCAAAGTTTAACAAAAGAGAACAGGACCACTTAACTGTGTATCAATTTACACGAGCCATCTAACCTAACCTAGAACACCAGCCGTTGCTGGCACAAGGACTGTACTGGAAACAAGCCTCTCATGTCTTTGTCAGCTGTCCTTCGTCAAATTGACTGAATATCATCTTCATCATCTCAGTGTGTGTGTGTCTGTGAATGTGTGTTACAGTAACATTCTGAAATCAGTAATTTCGTGAAATCACTGGAAATTTCAGTAATTTCGTCTAATTACTGTTTCACTCGGGGACTTCACGAAATTACGAAAATATTTGGGAATTTCGCGAAATTTTTTAAATGTTGTCATTATTGTACACAATCTTTCTAAGTGGCTTTAAACAATTTGTTGAAACTATCATATTATTTTATATCTTAATAATAATAATTAACGGTTTATTGAAAAATTTCTGCAGCCCGAAGGCTGAAAATATACATTGGACATAAATGACTTATTACATACATTGGTGGTTTAACAAAAGCCTTCATTAGAGAAAGGTAAAGGAACATACAGTGAACATACAGATTAATGTAGGTGTTGAACAGCAAACTCGAAGTGTAGTAACTACCTCCCAGATGGTGTCAGGAGGGACCTGATGTGGTGTAGTAATTCCCTCACAGATGGTGTTATGAGGGGCCTCACGTGTAGTAATTCCCTCACAGATGGTGTTATGAGGGGCCTCACATGGTGTAGTAGTTCCCTCATAGATGGTGTTACGAGGGGCCTCACGTGGTGTACGAATTCCCTCACAGATGGTGTTAAGAGGGACCTGACGTGGTGTAGTAATTCCCTCACAGATGGTGTTATGAGGGGCATCACGTGGTGTACGAATTCCCTCACAGATGGTGTTAAGAGGGACCTGACGTGGTGTAGTAATTCCCTCACAGATGGTGTTATGAGGGGCCTGACGTGGTGTAGTAATTCCCTCACAGATGGTGATATGAGGGACCTGACGTGGTGTAGTAATTCCCTCACAGATCGTGTTATGAGGGGCATCGCGTGGTGTAGTAATTCCCTCACAGATGGTGTTATGAGGGGCATCACGTGGTGTAATAATTCCCTCACAGATGGTGTTATGAGGGACTTGACGTGGTGTAGTAGCTCCCTCACAGATGGTGTTATGAGGGGCATCACGTGGTGTAGTAATTCCCTCACAGATGGTGTTATGAGGGACTTGACGTGGTGTAGTAATTCCCTCACAGATGGTGTTATATGAGTGAGGTGTGGCCCCAGGCCTTCCTATCGTAGACGGATTAACACATCGCCGGTTGTTGGGTCTCACGGGCCGTTATCACTGGGTACCTGGGATCTTGCTTCCTAATGCATGTACACTCGGTATAAAAACTACATTACAAAATCCTGCGCGAAACAAACTGACACTACAAAAAGGTCCCCCCCCCCCCCCCACCCGAGTCATTCCTTACATTGGTAGCCCTGCGCGTGTATGGGTTTGGCTGCACGTGCTCAAAACAAGTGATCGGCACTCTGAAACGAAACCCAGTACTAGACTTTCCGGAATTATCGACCGTAGAGTAAAACGTCGTTGGGCCGGGTTCCATTATGACGGCACGCGAAACTGTGAAACTATTCAGATGTTTCGGAACAACATGGTATATTTTCTAATAAGAACCAAGAATGACATAATGTGGCATTAGCCTAAAGTGAAATAGCAATACAAACGCAGATTCAAAATTTGGTTGCACAATAATCTTATACCTTTACTATATTCACTAATACTGCCAAACATATAATGCATTTCTATGTGGCAACTTGTCCACTTCCATGGTTACTATAGTCCACGGTGTGACGAACATTTAATATAACATACAGTTTAACTTATCTTGATATACTGACATTCTCCAGTCATATTGTAACAATGTAATTCAATATTGTCAATGAAATAGCTAATTTCGGCCTACCAAATTAAGTACGAAATGTCTCACATCCAGGCCTACCAACCCTCGCGAGACAATGGGAATGTTCAGTTGGAAAATCACCGGACCCCACTTGTACGGAAGTTATTTTTTTACCGAGTGTACAATCAAAGACAAAAGTCGTGTCGCGGTTTTGTCCGAAGATTAAATATAACTCGTGAAACATTATGAGAGCCCTACCACAAGGCAGAGCACACCAAAAATTTAGCTCTTCGGCATATGTTTTCACCAAATTTCACGACACGACTTTTGTCTTTCATTGTACAGTGAAAGACAAAAATCCTGTCTTCCTCACCGCTCCAAGAACCCTGAGATCAGACTCGTGGCCGGAAAAATGCATTTGTGTCTATTACGTCGGTTTCACGAGTCTGAATCTCGGGGTTCATGAAGCGGCAGGACACGCGACAAGCCTTTTGACTGTGACTGTACCGAAGACTATATATGAAAGGAAGGAAAACTCGTACAAAAGCTATTAATTAACCGTGCACCACAAGGCCGGAATCAGCGCCATCTATCGGCAAAGGCCCCAAATAAAAACTCGCTCCAAGGGGGGGGGGGGGGAGGGGAGGTCAATTTCAAACTCCACCTTTGCTTCTGTTATTAATAATTATTATTTTTATTATATGTTTGTTACGTTCTCTTAGTATATTTACCATTAACGTTTTTGTATGTTATCTCGACAAGTAAATCGTTCAAAATGTGCTATATATTGTAGTTGGTGAAGGAAGCACAGGTTAGAGATTGATTTACTGGACATTGTATTATTTTTTTCTTCATATTAATTACGGTACTTTATATTAATGTACCTCTAATATCACCATGGCATATTATTAATATGAAATATTTAATATGATTTTGTATTTCGGTCTATGTACCGTATACTGTATGTATATAATTGTGAATGGTAGATTACAAAAGGAATTCCTAATCAAAACATATGAATAACACACAAAGGAATTTTACTTAAATGCCAGTAAATTTGTCCTATTATTTTAACAATCTGTGAATAACATAAATATTGTCCAGTGAAGATTATTAAAACAAGATACAATTCTACATCAAGAGATTTATTTTTTATTATGGAACTAAAAATGATACTTTTCTTGGCTTCCAAAACTTCATTCATCCTAGCTACATTTATATAGTTTTAATTATGCTTTACATATACACTCAACTGTTCCTCTTGTCTATGGAATCAATTAAATATAAAAGTAGGATGAGCTTCTTTGGATGTCCCGCACAGGAACACGGGTGGAGCCAAAGTGGGGCCACCCTGCTTCAGAGGTCCGTAACTAACGCTCACACCAGAAGTTCGAATTTTCCTATCTTTCATAAATATATAGTCTTTGGATTGTACACTCCAAACATCAAGATTTCTTTTTCTTAATAAATATGACTTGTCGTCGCCTCCTAGTAAGTTTACCTACAATCAGTATAACACATTGGTACAACATTGAAGTAAATCACAAGAGTATAGGGATAATGTTATATAAAAAAATTATTACGTTGCTTTGGTAGTGATCTGAGTTGATATTTCTGCCCGGTGGACGTCTTCGTAAGCATTGATTTGAAGTACTAAGTTTTCCTTTGTGACCTGTTAATGATTTATGACGGTTTGATATAGCTGTGTTTTACCTCATTATGTTTTTAGTTTTTGTTTTATTCTTTTATGAACCTGAGTTAAATAAAATAAGAACAAAATTCTCAAAGTTTATTCATAATTGACTAGCACTGATGAGGACAGTTTGCAAGTGTTGCTTCAGGGGTTCATGTTGATGTGTTCGTTACGATAAACTCATTCATAAGGGATAACAGTCATTACAATTGGAAGAGTAAAGGTTTCTTATGTGCATAGAATAACTGCAGTAGACATCAGCGAATCAGATATTTCGTAAATTAAGAGAGAGAGAGAAATACAGTCGAAGTCTTCTCACGGTAATGAGACAAGTTCACGTAGTCCCATGAGGCTCCGACACCTGCTTCGAGATGTTCGATCAATCAGTATCCTGAACCTCGCTGTCAGTTTCGTTGCCGCTGTTGTCGTGTTAACAAGTGTCACAGTCAAGTACGGTATTATAACGTGTCATCGTTGGTAAGGGAATGTAAAATCAAGAGGTAAGTGGTCGTCCACACGGGTTGTATTTGGCGAAGTTCAAGTGTTAAATATGAGGATGTGCAGTACAGGCGAGGATGTAGTTGTGGGCCGAAGCTGACTCAACCCCTAACACAACCAACTGGTGAAACTGTTAAACTATACCTTATTCCTCTTCACTAAAACCTCTTACCAATCATTCCACGAGAAAACACAAAACACAATGACTTACTTGGTGGAATACATCATAAACACATTGTATTAGTTAAATGGGAAATAAGCAAATTTGCTGCCTGTGTGTTTACAATATGGCGTCTCAGTTGGAGGTGGCAATAAAAACGCAAGAAAGGACAAGAGGGAAAAAAATTAAATTAAATTCATTCATTATATTATTTTGGAATAATACATCAAGTGAGTTGGAATCATTTTAACGTTTGTAAAACCAATTTTTCGAATGGTCTGAAAAATAGCAGATGAAATTTAATGTGAACAAATGTAAAGTACTTAGCCGAGGAGATGTAAACAGATAAACCAGATACCAGATGCACAACGATGTTATAGAAAAATCCGACTGAGAAAGATTTAAGAGTAATGATAAGTAGGAATCTTAAACCAAGTCAACAATGTGTATTTGCTTGAAACAAGGCTAACAAAATACTTGGGTTCATACAAAGGGCATATAATTAAGTATCTAAACCTAATCTAATCTAATGTAACTTATCCTAACTTAATTTACCCAACCTAATCTCATTTAACCTAACCTAACCTAACCATGCTGACTCAACATTATGGCCTTGTGTCACTGTAGATTTAAGTTAGTGTTAGATTTGTTGCGTTCTTGGGTAGAGTTGTAGGGGGCTCACTGTTAGTAGGAGGAAGTCTTGTGTGAAACTTTGCAGGAAAATTTTGTTAATACTTCTGTTGAGTTTAACCCTCAAATCACCTATTTCTGATTAGTTATATAATTATGGAAGACAACTTTTCCCTAACATCAAGGCCAAGCAAATTAGTTGTGGGAATTGCAGGATTCTTATTTTGTTTTTCCATAGTTTTTTTTTCAAAACAATGGATTGGCATAAACTGCCATAGAGTATCTAAAAGCCTTATAGCCTAGAGTGATAACTAAAACTTGACAGTGTGCAGGACTATGAGGGGTAAAAGAACATATAAGTATTTGACATCACTTATTTAGAGAAAATGTTGTAAAAAATGTTCACAATTATTTAATAAGACTCACAGCATTGGAAAATTGCCGTTGTAAGTCTGGAGTCGAGACCATTATGACTTCTTGTACTTCGCTGTCAAGTTATATCGAGAAATTGTACTGATCCTTGTTGAGGGATGGAAGTATCCACTAGCTTTTGTGTGACTGTTTATATAATTTTTTTTTAATTATCAGTTAAGTTGTTTATAAATTGAGCAATGAAAGCAGAACTGTGGCCTCATTCTAGAATCCTGTTTCAGGCAGGAGGATGGTCCATTGATCCCTGGCCCAAGACATGATAGGTGATGCCAAGGCTTCCTCTACCACCAGGGCAAAGTGAGTATTACTGCTGCTTTTATTATGACATGATGGGCAAATTATCTTTGTTTGTTCTTGATGTTAACTGAAAACATTATTCGTATCATGGCTGTTCCTGTTAGCTGAAGAGTACATTTGTTTGTAAAGGTTAAGGAGAGGGTCGTCACCTTATTTTTTATTTATTTATTTTTTGTTAGATGGCAAAATCTTTTCGGACACATTTGTTGTAATGCAGAGGTGCTTATCTAATAGGAAAAAATAAGATAAAGTATAGGAATGTGAATTATGTTCAGTTTTCGTTTAGAATTTATGATCTTGTCAGCAAAACTCCCTCGTGAAGGCTGAAGGTCTAAACGACTACTGATAACGGACAACACGAACCAACTAACCCAAACTTAATGATCCTACATATCTTGTAATTTGGTTGAGTTCTGTCGCCAATCGTCGTAGTTCCATAAACTGTTACCGTTTATTAAGAACACTTCTGAAGATTTTACTACAGGTTCATGGTCTTTGATTAATCTTCTCCCACTCTAATGATAATTTTTACTTTATAACAAAACACATCCTTTAGGTATGTAATTAATAGTAACTGGTACATCTAGCCAAGGCGGAATGGCCTTAAAGGCTTCATCCGGAGTGATTGGCACATTCAGTTTCAAGATATCAGTAACACTTACGAAGCCACTCCCCATAGAAAGTTTTGTGGAAGGTTGGGGACATATTCAAGATTACTTGGATAAAATATCAACTCAGTTTGAGTTGTAGCTTGGGGACCATTGTTCTTTGAATGTCTGAAACTAGACATGGTATTAAGTATTAAGTAAGGCAGCCCGAGCTCTTTCCTCATGTTTACAATTCTGGTAGATTTTCGGCATCCTAGAATGATGCGCATGGCTTCATTTTGCACAACGTCTAGGCTATTGAGTTGTTTAAAAGGAATAGTTACAAGATGAAGTTAGAAGGTACGAGCATAGGTGATGTTAATTTCATAGCTCTTATCAACAAAGGTTCTGAGAGTTTAATGCGTTCCAATAGTTTGGCACTAAGGTTGCCGGAGTTCGCCTCATCCACATTATTTCCAAGATATTTATAGGCGTTATATAGCGCCAAGGGCATGCTGTTAATGTTAAAGTTAAGAGATAGAGGGTGAGTGGGGCGAGGATTGACATGTTAGTGTTTCTTCATTACTATTTTTCCTGTCGGTTGTGATGCTGGAAGGGAGGCTGGGGAGATCCGCCTGCTGTCTATCCTGTCCTCTGTCATTCGTTTGACTTATCAAAATTAATACTGAAGTCGATAGAATATTGAAATAAATATTCTAAGTTATTCATGATGGGAACCCAGAAGTTAAGCAGTTTGTAAGATGTGGAGCTTATCTGGAATAATTATGTACGTATTCTGCCACAGACTCAAGAACCAAGCACGTCTCCAGAACTCACAGCTTGGGGGAAGGGGGGGGGGCATAGAACCCGATGATGACGGCGACATTACCCACTCAAGGGGTGTGGCTGGGGCCCCGCTATCATCCATTCGAGGGTGTGTGGCTGGGGTCTTGGTATCCTTCACTCGAGGGTGTGTGGCTGGGGTCTTGGTATCCTTCACTCGAGGGTATATGGCTGGGGGTCTTGGTATCCTTCACTCGAGGGTGTGTGGCTGGGGCCTTGGTATCCTTCACTCGAGGGTGTGAGGCTGGGGTCTTGGTATCCTTCACTCGAGGGTATATGGCTGGGGTCTTGGTATCCTTCACTCGAGGGTGTGTGCTTTGGATCAGTGTCTGTCAAGATGTTCAGGTGAACGAGTGGAACGTCGGTGTTTTCATGATTGTGCAGGGATTGTTTCCGGGAATGATGGTCTTTGAGGTTCAGTCAGTCGAGAGATATTCAGTGTAGGGAAGTGTGTCTGGTAACAGACTGATAGCCTGTCTGGCACCCATTCTCACGATACGTAATGACTCGGCAAATAGTAAAGCGACCTCTATATAAAGCGATATTGAGCGACCTTTACATATTAATATTTTTTTCCTAAAACTTTGTAAACTGTGTTTCTGGGTTAACTGTCACATTTTGATGGGGTCAGACCTCAATTATTTAATGTTTTATTTTTCTACGACATAAATAAGGACCACCCTAAATACAGTATATGCAAATACAATAAGTTATTTGGATTGTATTTCACTCAATACTTTTACCGATTATCCACTGATACAATTGAAACATCTATAGCCTGTTAAGAGATGTTTTAATACATAAAGCTGTGTATTTTTAACTTTTTATCTAATGTGATCACAAAGGATGTCTTATACACAAAGAATGGTAGCTTAGATATTTTTATTTTGTTGGCCTCGTATATATCTAGAAATAGTTGTGGGTTACCGGGCCGCGGTTTTTTTTTCTGAGGGCTTCCGTCATCTAGAACAAGCCGCAATTCGCAGCGTTTGAAGTGCGACACCACTGTACAATCAGCTGGTGGCGGAATGGAGGAGTCAGCGCCCTACGCTACGCCAACAGCAATAATTCGTTCTATCTTGGCCGTGCTGGCTAGGTTAGGTTATTATTTGTTTGTATTAGTATCTACTACGATACGATATGCAATATTAAGCCAAGCATGAATGATCGTTTCTTATTCTCTCTTTCTGACGGAGTGTACAGTGGTGCCGCGCTTCAAACACTGCGACGTGCCGCTTGTTCAAGATGACGGAAGCCTTCAGGAAAAAAATAATTCGCTACCGGGCCAGGTATAATGTTATGGTAGTCTCAACAAATTGTTTAAAAGTCGTTCAGTAAGACCGTGAAAAATTATGATAATATTAAAATAATTTCGTGAAATTCATAAATATTTTAGTATTTTCGTGAAGTCCCTGAGTAAAACAGTATAATTGCATGAAATTACTCAAATCTCCAGGCATTTCATGAAATTACTGGTTTCACAATCTCACTTAACTGTAACATACATATATACAGTATATTAGTAGTTATTTCGTCTCAGTGACAATGAGCCATAAGTAAATGAAGTATATTGTGCTAATAATTCATAACAACGATTATTATCAGCTTAATCACAAATTTGTTTTGGACTGCCTTACAAAACAAGTTCCAACAAATACTAATTTTCTCCGTGGGTCGTAGGCTGCCCGTTATTGTGAACATGCAGATTAAGGATCTGGGGTTAAAAAAATATATATTTGGGCAAATACTTGTCCTGCTGACTCTTGGGAACCTTAATTAGTTTTGCAATGTTAATCACACACAACCGGTGGCTCTCTTTAGTGACGGTGTGTAATTCCGGATGTACTGAAGTTGTTAAACACATTAATTAATTACATAATTATTAACTCTGGGCGGTGTGCTCTGCTACAGTAGTGAGTTACTGAAGGAGACTACATGTTATCGTATGTGGCGTCATCAGCGTAACAGACCTCGAGTAATGTTGAGTGTGCAGTATATAAGAGCGTTAGGGATAGTACTACGCCTTGTGGTACTCTGCTTACTGGTGAAAATTCTCCCATTATCCTAAATATCATCAACAGTGTAAGTATGTTGACTGAATAAATTACTTTGTAGTTTCTTCATGAATCATGGTGCGCCCAGCTGTAGTGGTCTGTGCTGTAGGCCATTTATCTACGTTCTTATTTAGTTGAGGTTATCATTCTGTATTTTGAGATTATTACCCCCCCCCCCCCACCCCCCCGGTGATCATGATAACTATGGTCGTGTTTCCATCAACTGGGAACCCGAAGTGATCATGTTCTGGCCAAGAAATACTTGACATCATGAGAGGCAGTGGTTTCTGTGTAACAAAAGTGTGTGCCTTCACTGTGTGTACTGTATATATTGTTACCATGATGTATTTTTGTGTATGGTATGTAATGCATGTTGTGTATGGTGTATAATGTATGATGTGTATGGTGTACAATGCATATTGTGTATGGTGTATAATTTTTTTTTGGTTACAGGGATTAGCCCACCCGGACACAGGTCACTGACCCACATCAGGGCCTGGGGGGGCGAAAATGCAATAATAATAATAATAATAATAATAATAATAATTCAGAACCATAAAGAAATACAAAAATGAAAAAAGATCAAGAGTGAGAAACGATATATGTATGTTGTGTTATCAAAAGTAAGAGAAACAATTGAGACCCTGCAATTGTGTGTAAATGAGGCAGAAAGTCAGATCAGCAACCTGGGACTTGGTCACAATTTTCGTGATGCCATATGGCAGCAGGGTCTACCATTAGACAACACATTATGCTTCCAATATCTTCTCAGACGGTAGCACCTCCATGTTTGGTAGGGTGAATAATATGTTGTGATTGATAATAATTACAACAATAATAACAATAATAACAAAAATAACAATAATAATAATAATAATAATAATAATAATAATAATAACATAATTTTACGTAAGTTTAAAATATGCAAGTAATTTCTCGCCTACCTGTACAGTGATAATTAAGACTAGTGTTCCAGGTATATTAGTCTCAGGTGTATCGTTCCTTCAATATATATGTTATCCTCGAGAAGGTCATAAGAGAGGCATTTTCTGGGTCTATTTCTGCCATTCCTCACTTTAATGGTATGGCTATCAGGGGAGGGGAGAGGGAGGGAGAGGAGAGGATGGGAGGGGAGAGGATGGGAGAGGAGAGGAGAGGATGAGAGAGGAGGGGAGTTGTACACTGTATACCTGTGTTGTTTGTATAGATGCTGAACCAACTGTGAACTTGTATTACAATTTTGTTTAATTTTTGTCGGTCTGTCTCTGTTTGGGCATTCAGGATGTCATTTCGTAATAAAACAATACTTCTCTCTCCCTCTCATCCTGTAAAACACACCTCTCTCTCTCTCTCTCTCTCTCTCTCTCTCTCTCTCTCTCTCTTTATTTTTCTGGCTTCTTCCATCCTCCCTCTCTTCTTTCCTCCCTCTCTTCTTTCCTTCCCTCGCCATCTTATTCACCTCTCATACCTTGAGACAAATTCGAAAAAAAATAAATATCCAAGAGAAATATTGACCTTGCGTAAATACAGGTGGATGTTCTCTCAGGCGTTCTCTCAGGCGTTCACTCTCTGGCGTTCACTCTCAGGCGTTCACTCTCGGGCGCACACTCTCTGGCGTTCACTCTCAGGCGTTCTCTAAGGGGATTCTCAAACAAAATCTGTCATTTTTCCCGAGGATTTATTTGAAGTGTTCTCTGTGTTCTTCTCTGTCAGTTTATCAGGCGTTCACTTTTACATTTTCTGTGACGTTTTATTTCGTGTCTCTAGCATTATGTATTACATTGTTTTATGACGTTTATTTTCCAAGACAAACGGGGACAGTGAGAGACGAAAAACACAGGAAGACAGAGAGAGACAGAAAGAGAGAGACAGACAGAGAGACAGAGAGACCACATGATATAACCCTCCCATCTTCATAAAAAAAGGTCTATGGCGCCATTCTTAAAATAGTTCCCATTCAGGTGAACAGCCAAATACCTTCACGTAAATTACTCTCTGGAAGTCTTAAGAAATGTAGGGGGGAAGGGCAGGGTGTGTGGGAGGAAGGAGAGAGCGTGTGGGAGGAGGGGAAGAGTGTGTTGGAGGAAGGAGAGAGCGTGTGGGAGGAGGGGAAGAGTGTGTTGGAGAAGGGGAGGGTGTTTGGAAGGAAGGGGGCTTGTGTGGGCGAAGGGAAGGGTGTGTGGGAGGAAAAGGAGAGTGTGTTGGAGAAGGGAGGGTGTGTGGGAGGAAGGAAAGAGTGTGTTGGAGCAAGGAAGGGTGAGTGGGAGGAAGGGGGCTTGTGTGGGCGAAGGGAAGGGTGAGAGAGAGGGAGGGAAGGGTGAGTGGGAGGAAGGAAAGGGTAAGTGTGAGGCAGGAAGGGTACAGTGTCTGGTACCGAGTCAACATGGTGTTTACTAAGACTTGCGGTACACAACATCATTACGATCGGTTGGTAGTTGTTGTTATGATGAATCTGACGCTCAATTAAGAACCTAACTAAACAAGTGCCATTAAAACTCCCTGAGGATCTACTGTTGACTAATATATCCATAATTACTAGGACTATACTCACGAGACTCGGCAAATAACGCTAATAACACTAATACATTATATCTGCTTAAATAACCTGAACGTGAAGTGGCTATGTTGACAGTCTTGGTCTATTTAGCGCAAACAATCTTAATGAGGGTTTTTCTTATCACGTGTTTGCTGTAGCCCGCTAACCTCTTGTTGACGTCATAACTGTGCATTGATATTGAGGTGGGGGGGGGTAGGTGGAGGGTCAGGGGAGGTGGAGGACGAGTGGAGGATAGTGAGGAGGAGTTACAGGAGGTGGGGGACGAGTGGAGGATAGTGAGGAGGGTCAGGGGAGGTGGAGGACGAGTGAAGAATAGTGAGGACGAGTTACAGGAGGTGGAGGAGAGTAAGGATATTTTTTTTTAATTTTGCCACTTACAACGACTAGTTTGTTGTGCACCCCATACTAACCCTGTGAGCTGTAGTACAAAAGGATTACAGAGCAGAGGTCATAAAGGGTCTGTGTAACTAACCCCAGTGGTCAGGATATTATGTCATTGATTGTTAGAGAGTATTTCAACTAAATTCTTTGTTTAGTTCTGTACATAGAGGGTGAATTTAAACTAATTGCCCGCCGCATTCTAAGTGATTATATCGGCCAGTGAAAACCGTATTTTTATTTATTTTTTGCATTGACTATAACGAAAAAAAAGGAAAAATAGAAAAAAAATCCCGGTTTTTGTTTTAGTTTTGGGCTGTTAGTGTGTAGTGTAGTGTAGGTTAGTGTAGTGTGTAGTGTAGGTTAGTGTAGTGTGTAGTGTAGGTTAGGTTAGGTTAAGCTCCAGGACTAGGGTTACAGAGGCGCGCGTTCCTCGTCTGTTGTACATCAAGAGGTAACGAGACTCTTACGTGTGTGGTAGAGTGTGTGGAGACGTAGGAGGAGAGACGGAGAGACATATGAGACAGAGAAGAGGTGAAAAAAATGAAAAACAGCGAGGGAGGAAAAGAACGAGAGAGAGAGAGAGAGAGAGAGAGAGCGAGAGAGTCCCCGGGCAAAGTTATACCGTGTCTTCCGTCAGATACTAACACACTTAAATGAACTTAATTTCGCCATACTTCCTTCTTTTGATGTTTACTTAATTTTGTCGTATAAAAGGAGGGAAATAATAAGATTATTATCTACTCTAGGACTGTAATGACCAAAGTTTGTAGACATGACCCTTGATTTTGATTATAACCCCTTGGAGAATATTTTGTGGGCGCACTTATTGATGGATGGATGGATGGATGGATGGCTGGATGGATGCATGAGTGGATGGATGGAAACGCGAGCCAGCAGTTTGTCAGAATCCTTATTTATGTAGACCAATATGTATAGTATATATTTGTCTTGGTAAACATATCTCAAGAGTGTAAAAGTGTTCCCCTCGTAACAAATGGTCACAGGTTTGATTGTAGACAGTTTCCCTTATGCATCACTCCCTGATTTTCTTCGTCTCTCTCTCTCTCTCTCTCTCTCTCTTTATTTTCCCTACCAATATCTTCCCTTTCCTACTTATTTCTTCGCCCCCATATATCCTTCCTTCCCTTCCTCTCTCCTTCCCCTTCTCCTTGTTTCCCCTCTCCGTATCTCCCTTCCTCACTCCCCATAGTTCCCTCGTCTGCCAGGCAACACCAACTTGCTCAATAAATCCGGGTTATCATCTCGGGGTCTCTCCCTGGAGGCCGTCTATCGGCAGTTTTATATCTCAAGAGTCTCACAAAGTCTCTATCCCAAGAAATTTGTACGTCTCTCCCCAGCTGTTCGACGTATGAGGTCTTAGGCGTCTCTTGCAATTGACCAATCGGCTTACTTTTTTTACGATGGGAAATAGAAATTGAAAGTCGGTGTTGTTACAGAGAAATGCGACAGTCTAAGAGTCCAATATTGAAGATGAGGAAACTTGATATTGAAACCGGACTTAATAACACGTTTAGTATTTTTGTTGTTATTGTTATTGAATATATTTAGCAGATGGAGGGACGTTTATTGCGCGCCTCGATGGTGGTGATATTTTGGTCGAGGAAATGAAGGATATATTACAAACACTAGAAGATAAACAACGAAGGGGTCGAAGCGTTTACAGGGTTATTCAGGTCTTGGGGGTGAACAGAAACAGTGAGATACCTGAGGCTATACAATACATTATACATACCTGGGTTCAAGCGGAGATCATTAACACTGAAACACACACACACACACACACGGTCACTTAGTTATAGCACCTGATCATAACACTAATGACAATATCTTAGTGAGAAAGGATTAATTTACTGTACGTGGACCTGAACGAAGGTCATTTAACACCTGTAACTAAAGTCTTAGTAACAATAGATTCAGTATTAACAATTCATTGACATGAAACCATTTTCTAACATAGTACTGTCGGCTAGATAGATAATGTGAGACCCAAAAATCCCCACGCCGAACCGCATTTAGCTTGTTGGTGCTCGTATGTATTTGCTGGGCGATCTTGACGCTTGAGGTCCGGTCTGCAGTCAGTCTGCCTCATGCTCTCGCAGAGTGAAGGTGTGTTGGGCGTCGTTCCCGATCCCAGGCGGTCACCGAAGCCGACACTCCCCAGGCGGTCACCGAAGCCGACACTCTCCAGGCGGTCACCGAAGCCGCCACCCCCAGGCGGTCACCGAAGCCGACACTACCCAGGCGGTCACCGAAGCCGACACTCCCCAGGCGGTCACCAAAGCCGACACTCCCCAGGCGGTCACCGAAGCCGACACTCCCCAAGCAGTCACCGAAGCCAACACTCCCCCAGGCGGTCACCAAAGCCGACACTCCCCAGGCGGTCACCGAAGCTGCTGCTCAAAAGCCCCGGGCCAATAGGCCTCCTCACCAGGCCAAGAATACCTTAGTCCCAGGGGGCCCAAGAGCACCCAAAAAGCCGAGTGGCTGAAACCCGTAAAGCTGCTGCCCAACAGGCCCGGGCCATGGCCAAGGATCGCCGCCTGAAAATTTATATAAAACAAAAGTGTTTACTAAACCAAGTTTTTTTTTTTGGGAAGCTTAAAATAAAGTATAAATTAATATTATTTGTATGATTACTCTACAACTAACTTATAAAGTAACTCCAGCATACAACTCTTACTGCACTTACTTATAGCACTGGTAATACCTGGGTATACATAACACCTTAAGGTAGCCCAACACTCACAAAACAATGGCCGGGGTTTTCTGTCTTGCTGTCCAGGTATTTTTCTGGGTTGTGTGTGTAAAAAGGTTAAACTTCTCTTCGCCTCTCAATACTAAAGACAATACTTGTGTTCCCCATAAAGTTTGTATCTAAAGATTAAATATTATCGTGATGTTGCTGTTTCATCCAGACATTTTCTCTATATTTTGGTCAGTCGAGACACAATTATACTTTTTGCTTAGGTTAGGTTATATTAATTACAAAAACAACGACAAAGATGACACTATACAACTACTACTACTACTACTACTATTCCCACTACTACTACTATTTTAACGTGGCCTCCAACCTCTCCTTATAGCTACACCTTCGCCACTGTATTACTATTTTAATAACCTAATGAAAAAGTAACTACCCTAGCTGAGTTAGTTAAGCCGCAGAGTTATGTGGCATTCATTGACTGTTGCCTCATAGTCAATATCTGCGACTGTTTTCGTCTTTGGGGCCTGTAATCTCGCCCCCCCCCCCCCCCCAGGCAAAGCAGTGCAGATCTAAGTAGAGAGGAGGACAGGCGACATCTCAACCAGGCTGTAACATAACTTCTGGATTGCTACATGCTCTCTCTCTCTCTCTCTCTCTCTCTCTCTCTCTCTCTCTCTCTCTCTCTCTCTCTCTCTCTCTCTCTCTCTCTCTCTCTCTCTCGCTGACAGTTCTTTTCTTTTTACATACATACATACATACATACATACATACATACATACATACATATAGACATACATGCATACAGACAGACAGACTCAGAGCCTTACCTGTACACAATTATAACAAATGCACTCACCTTCGTCGAGACCAAAGCACAAGTAATTATACACACATTTAGCCGACTCTTTAAAACCTTACAACACAATCAACAAAGTTTGTGCCTTAATTTTACTCCAAGTTCATTTCGACTTCTCGCCGCCCCCAAAACTCCTGCGATTCTGGTCAGGTCAGGTCCTTAGGGTCATATACCTCGTCGTTATGACCTCGTAAAGTGTGTTTAAGGGGTTAGAGTTTATGTATGACCCTCCAGCAACATTCCCCAAAAACCATTCCCAAGAGATTTAAACTGTTTAGTGGTAAAGTCAGACCATGAATGGAAAAAAGGTAATTTTCACGGGTATCAGCATCCGAGATGGAGTATGAAGTTATAAGGTGAATATTACGTGTGTTTTAAATATTTACATTCTCAATCGATGTTTTTTTTTTTAATTTAAACCATTTTTTTAATATATATATTTTTATCGTTTAAGACTCCGTGATTTGTAAGTTGATTTTTGATAACCATGTGGAGGAATCCCGACAACCAGACATCCCCCTCACAGCTAACACCTCTTCCCTCACACAGCCAAGTCCTTCCTCACATAACCAACACCTCCCCCCACACAACCAGGACCTCCCCTACACACAACCAGGACCTCCCCTACACACAACCAGGACCTCCCCCACACACAACCAGGACCTCCCCCACACACAACCAGGACCTCCCCCACATACAACCAGGACCTCCCCCACACACAACCAGGACCTCCCCCACACACAACCAGGACCTCCCCCACACACAACCAGGACCTCCCCCACATACAACCAGGACCTCCCCCACACACAACCAGGACCTCCCCCACACACAACTAGGACCTCCCCCACACACAACCAGGACCTCCCCCACACACAACCAGGACCTCCCCCACACACGCAAGATCTCCCCCAACACACACATTCTTTATCCTTATACACATTCAATCATCACCCCACACACTATCACCCCATTGCATTATCACCCCTTCACACTATCACCCCACACACTATTACCCCACACACCATCACCCCACACACTATCACCCCTTCACACTATTACCCCACACACCATCACCCCTTCACACTATCACCCCACACACCATCACCCCACACACTATCACCCCTTCACACTATCACCCCTTCACACTATTACCCCACACACCATCACCCCACACACTATCACCCCTTCACACTATCACCCCTTCACACTATCACCCCTTCACACTATCACCCCTTCACACTATCACCCCTTCACACTATCACCCCACACACTATCACCCCACACATTATCACCCACACACCATCACCCCACACACCATCACCCCACACACCATCACCCCACACACCATCACCCCACACACCATCACCCCACACACCATCACCCCATACATTATCACCCCACACAACATCATCCCACACACCATCATCCCACACACCATCACCCCACACACCATCACCCCACACACCATCACCCCACACACCATCACCCCACACCATCACCCAACACACCATCACCCCACACACCATCACCCCACACACCATCACCCCACACACCATCACCCCACACACCATCACCCCTTCACACTATTACCCCACACACCATCACCCCTTCACACTATCACCCCACACACCATCACCCCACACACTATCACCCCTTCACACTATTACCCCACACACCATCACCCCACACACTATCACCCCTTCACACTATCACCCCTTCACACTATCACCCCTTCACACTATCACCCCTTCACACTATCACCCCTTCACACTATCACCCCACACATTATCACCCACACACCATCACCCCACACACCATCACCCCACACACCATCACCCCACACACCACACCACACACCATCACCCCACACACCACCCCACACACCATCACCCCACACACCATCACCCCACACAACATCATCCCACACACCATCACCCCACACACCATCACCCCACACACCATCACCCCACACACCATCACCCCACACACCATCACCCCACACACCATCACCCCACGCACCATCACCCCACACACTATCACCCCACACATTATCACCCCTTCACACAAAAACTTCCCTCATACACACAAATTGACCCTCACGCACTGACACAAATCTCCCCCCCCCACACACACACTACTACTACTTACTACTACTTTGCTGTCACTCGGAATCGAGTATGACGATCATCCAGCTATGATACAATGATATGAGTTATTAAGGATGTCACCTTCATTGGTGAGTTCTGAGGTGACTAAAGAGGCCGATACGGGACCGGCAGGATCGATCACAGTTGTTGCACAGGTGCGGGAGTGGCGGTGGCAGCGTCTTTCCGGCGTTGGCGCTTGTTTGCCTCGTAATGCAGTCGGGCTAACTCGGAAGTATTGACACCTTCTCGTGTGGTGCTCCTCCAAGCGTTGCGGTGTGGAGTAATCGTCTCCCAGGTGAGGGGGTCGATTTGGTACTTTTTCAGGTATGTCTTAAGACTATCCTTATACCTTTTTCCTTTGCCCACCAGTGTTACGTTTACTATTCGTTAGGTGACTGTAAATTAGCTGCTTCGGCAGGCTACTGTCGTCCATGTGGGTAACAAGGCCAGCCCAGAGTAGTTGTTCATGGATAATGGTAGCCTCGATGCCCCTACAGTTGGTGTCAGCAAGAATACTGGCATTTGCTCTCTTGTCCTCCCAGCGAACTCGGAGGATGGAACATAGACTACGCTGGTGAAAGTTTTCAAGTGCCTTGAGGTGCCTCCTGTACATGACCCATGTCTCGCTGCCATTTAGCAGGGTGGGGAGGACCACTGCTCGATATACTTGTAACCTTATAGATAATTTCTGCTCCTACAGCTTAAGACACGGTTTCGGAGTCTGCCAAAGGCTTGAGATGCACATCTGATCCGATGCCGAATCTCTTCATCGATGTCCACGATGGTGGACAGGTGGGAGCCGAGTTACCGAAAGTGTGTAACATGAGAGAGGGTAGTACCGTTAAGCTGGATGGATGGTGGAGGTGTGGGTGAACCAGGGATAGGCTGAAAGAGAATCCGGGTCTTTCATACATTCACCTCAAGGCCGAAGTGTGCATACGTGTCTGCATAGGTGTTCAGGATCTCTTGTAGGTCGCGTTCAGTGTGAGTGACAAGGGTGAGGTCGTCTGCATACTGAAGCTCAGTAATGGAAGCTGCCGACACCTTTGTTCTTGCCTGGAGTCGTCTTATGTTGAAAAGACACATCATCCGGTACTCGATGTCCACCCCGCCGGCTAGATTGGCAACTGGCACGAGTAAGGAAGGCAGCCAAGAAAATGGGAATTGATGCCAGTACACACCCTTGTTTAACCCCCGTTTGGATGGGGAAGACCTCAGACTTGGATGCCATTGTGCAGGGCACTGCCGTTCATGCCTTTCGTGCAGTTGCCTCACAATGGCGATGAATTTTGGTGGACAGCCAAAACGGCTGAGGGTCCACAAGAGGGCTTCCCTGTTGATCGAGTCGAAGGCCTTGGTTAGTTCGATGAAGGCATGTACAGGTCACGATGCTGTTCTCTGCACTTTTCCTGTATCTGGCGGACAGCAAATATCATGTCAGTAGTGCCACATGATGGTATAAGGTCACATTGAGAATCTGGGAGGAAGTTTTCCGCTTCAGGAAGAAGTCTGTCTAGGAGGACTCGGGCGATAATCTTGCCAGCTACGGACAGCAGCGAGATCCCACGGAAGTTGTCACAGTCTGACCAGTTTCCTTTGTTCTTATAAATATTGACGATGGAGGCGTCTTTAAGAGCTTGGGGGATTTCCTCCTTTTCCCATATATTCTCCAGGAGAGAGACAGCTGGTAAGCTATTTTGCCACAAGGACGGTTCTTCTTTCAGGACGCTCATTTGTGCCAGTATCCAGAAGGGTCCTGACATTCCATGCAGCGACCATAAGAGTTTGTGTAGTTTGTTTTTGTTTGGATCTGTGAGCTTTATTGTTTTCGACCGCATAAGGATGACCGTACTGGGTGCGGTTGATCAGTCAATTTTTTTTTTTAGGCAGGCAATTTTTATCGTACCTTTTCTAGCCCCCCTCCCCGTGTGGGGTGAGCAGAATGGCCCCTCAAAAGGGCTGCTCAGTCACACAGACAGGACCGGATGGCACTGCTGCCTAGATCCCAGTGCATAAACGACCATCTTATCTGTGCCGCCCATGTGCAGAGTTGTGACTAGAGACTCCCGGCAGTCATCTCTGCCTGTCCCCATCGCCACTCGTCCGTCGCCATAGAACTTTTGGGGGTATAGAGGTTTTGATGATGATGAGAGGTATGATGAGTTGGATGATGCTGTGCATAAGTTGATTTATGTGGTGAGGCAGGAGCGCAAGACTGCAACCACAATTCTTGGATCTCCCTTTTCATGATCCAGTGGTGCAAGTTTTGCAACGACTGGAGGGAGGGAGAATTGCAATGGACTGCCGATAGCCCAGTTTGTTGGGTTTCGCCTTAGTAGCCTGTTCATCAGGAATTACCTTCGTCCGCAGGTGTAGTCACCTCTTCCACTTATACCGCCGTTGGGATTTTGTTGGAGCTCTGTAAGCATGTCTGCCTGATGCGGGGCACCACCACAGATTTTCATTCAGGATTTACTCCCGTAGCCTTATACCTGTCAAGGTTAATCCGCAAGACAGTGGGGAAATTGTTGGTAAGCGCCAGAACGTGTCCACAAGCCAGTGAGCCCATACACCGTCCCTTTGGGGCCCACTGCTACTCCGAGATCCCCTGCTGGTCTAGCCTGGGCCCACAAGGCACCCAGTTACCGTGTGTTGCCACGAGGAGGCACAGCAGGAGTCTTGATAGTGAAGAGACTGTGTACTGGCAGGGGAAGACTTATGCAAGTTGCTTCCCTGTTCTCCACGAGGGCTAGCCAGCGGCGGCAGCTGAAAGCGAGAGGAGCAAGCAGTGCTTGCACCTTAACGCTAACATAATGCTGCCACACTAGACGCAATTCACCACCCTGTTTGCGTAAACACACACGCGCACACATTTCTGATCTTACACATTCACGAAACTTAGTGACGGACTTCATAAATTTGACATCAAGTTAATTTCAGTAAGTAATTATAAAGGATTTGTGTTTAAGCCGTGTAAGAAGTGGCTTAACTTTGATGAGATGAATTATTAGAGACGGTGGGAGTAGCTGTGAAGGTAACTAATATTAGTGTGGTTTAGAATATGAGTTTATTATTAATAATAAAGGTGGTAGTGCTACTACTATGTTTGTTTTTCACGGCCTCCAACCTCACCTTATAGCCATACCTTCTCCACACATTTTATTACCAAACTATCCTCTACTACTATTACTATCCCAATACAAAATTATTTACCCTAGATGGATTAGTTAAGCTACATGTCTATACGGCATTCCTTGACTGTTGCTTCATAGTTCATGTGTATGACTGTTGTTGGGTTAGGGTCCGAAGATCTTGTTCCCTTAGACACAGTAGTGTAGATCTTAGCAAGGAGGATAGGCAACATCTCAACCAGACTAAGACGTGACTTCTGGGTTTCTGTTTCTGTTCTGATTACACCTCAGCCAGTCAGGCGTAGAAGTACCTTGCACTAGGTCTCATCCCACCAGATGTTGTGAAGACCAGAGGAGTGAAACTGCCTTGGTCAGCATTCTGGATTTTCTTCGCTACTCCTCGTTCTTTTTGCTCTCGTTCCTCCCGTGTGCAGCCCCGAGAGGCAGGATAAGGTGACAAAGCCAGGGATCAAATATTTTTTATATCAAAGAAGTCTTGCTGCCTCTCGTCCAGAATCCTCAAGCACTGACGTCCATTCGGGCTTCGTTGACTGTGTTGGCAGTCCTGTGGTGACAATAATAATAGAAATGATTACAATAATTATGATTAATAATGACAATAATAATGACAATATTAATGACAATAAGAAATACGGACTTGTGTTGTAATAAGAAATGAGAGTAATATGGCCGCAGAGCACCTGTGTAATAAGGACGGCAATATGGACATAAAATTTGGAAGAAAAAAATACACAAAAAATTTGGACATAAATACAAACATGAAATATGGACAACAATACGAACATAACATACAGTCAGAAATAGTGCCATAAAATCGGACACGAATTATAAGTGTAAAATACGGGCGTAAAATACGGATATATGAGGCAGGGCAGAGCTTGACAGGTCTACAATGGAGTACATTAATTTGCATTACTCTCACTGGAGCCAAAGTCCTTGTTCTGTCTCCCTAACACCCTGTCTCCACGTCCTCCTAGTTCTCGCATTTTCCTTCTATTTCTCCTTTGTCCTCCTAGTTCTTCTTTGTCTCCTACTTCTTCTTTGTTTCCTAGTTATTTCGTTGTCCTCCAAGTTCTCTCTCTCTCTCTCTCTTCCTTTTCTGTTTCTTTGTCTCCCTCTAATTTTTTCAATCTCTCTCTTCTCTCTTTCTCTACGCCCTCCATCCTCTTTCAAACCTAAGTTCTTTCCTTCCTTTCCATACTCACTCATTCCCTCCACCATTCCTCTTCTCTCATTCCTATTCCTCATCTCCTTACTCTGCCCCCCTCCCCCCGCCCCCCCTCCCCCCGCATCCTCTACCCCTTCCTCCCATCCCTTGCCCCCTTCTCTAATCCCCTCCCTCCTTTATCCCATTCCCTGCTCCCTTCATCCTATACCCAGCCTCCCTCCTCCCATCCCCTCCCCCTCCCCCCATCCCCTACTCCTCTCCTCTCATCTCCTGTTCCAATCCCTCTTGTTCCTCTCTAGTTATCTCTCCCTCTATCCTCCTCCATCGCCCCTTCCATGGCCCCTACAATCCCTCACTCTACTATTTCCCTCCAACACTCGACTCCTCCATCTCCCCATCCCTCCTTCTCCTCCATCCCTCCTTCCCCTCCATCCCTCCTTCCCCTCCATCCCTCCTTCCCCTCCATCCCTCCTTCCACCTCTATCCCTCCTTCCACCTCGATCCCTCCACGCAGAACGCCTAGGACCTGTTAGACATGCCAACTACCACACTATACATCACCAGAGTTCGAGTACTTGAATTATAGGTCACTCTGATATATCGTCCCAGCCAGCCAAAGTAAATTTCCTGACCTTTGCTTCAACCAATACCGGACCCGACTTTATATAGTACATGTTTGGTTTAGTTTGGTTTGGTTAGGTTAGTTAGATGAGTTATGGTATGGTTATGGTATGGTTATGGTTATGGTTATGGTAAGGTTAGATTAGTTAGATGAGTTATGGTATGGTTATGGTAAGGTTAGGTTAGTTAGATGAGTTATGGTATGGTATGGTTATGGTTATGGTTATGGTAAGGTTAGGTTAGTTAGATGAGTTATGGTATGGTTATGGTATGGTTATGGTTATGGTAAGGTTAGGTTAGTTAGGTTTGGTTATATATAGATTTAGGTAGGTTAGGTTAGAATAAGTTAGCATAGGGGTAAATAGAGTTTAAGTTACGTCACGTAGGGTGGAAACTTAGGTTAGATTAGACAATAATTATAAAGTTACGTTTGGTCTGGTCTGGTCTGGAGATTATTACACACCTTCCACCAGGCAGGAGAAACACCCCAGTACTGTACTAGGAGATACTATGTTTACATCCACGTAAGTAACATATACAGTCACTCAAAAAAAAAACTAACTATACAAAGTTGTATTGTAAAAATATGACACAACGGACGAAGAATTTTGACAACCCTACCGAGACAACAAGAATCATGGTGTTCATTCTGACATTCATCGATCACCCCAAGTAAAGATAATTATTTGTTTTTTTGTATTATTTAGGGGATATATGGTTGTGTACACTATGCTAAGGCTGTATTTTAGGGTGTATAGAACTTTGTAATTTAATCTCACCCAATTACAGTTTTATTTATGTATTTTAATTTAGTTGATTTATGGATATGGTGTATGTTGTGTGTGATAATGTAATGTATTTATTTTTTTGGAGGAAGGGGGGGGGAGTGGGGGGAGAGGGGGGGGTAAAGTCGGGTGGTGTATTTCATATTGATGAGACATATAATTTAGTTGTTTCTCTCTTTCTCTCTCTCTCTCTCTCTCTCTCTCTCTCTCTCTCTCTGAGCTACAACCGCAGAATCTGTGAGAGTCATTACGTAACTCAGTCGGCTGCTCTCTCTTTCACACACACACACGCAGGTGGCGGCGTTTCCTCTGTCTAGTGAGGGACTTCTCTATAACACCACACTAGCTGAATCCTTACACTGTGGAGGGGCCAAGAGGGTAGGGGTAGGGGGGATAAATAGGGGAAGAAGGAGGAGGCATGGGAGGGTAGAGGAGGGTAGGGGATGTGGAGGAGGGGGAGAATCAGGTAGAATTAGGCTAAGCTCTGATCGAGTCATAGAGTTAGATTCGGTTAGGTTAGGTTTGGGGGTTAGAGCTAGTACAGTTAAGTTTGGTTTGAGTAGAGTCAGATGAAGCCAGGTCAAGTCAGGTCAGGTTCAGGTCATATAATAAATCCTCTCTTACAATCTCAATAGTGACCTTTCTTCATTGCAAACTTCCCATCTTCCTCTGCTATGGTAATTCACTACAACTTTCCAACATCTCCCGGTCATATATATATATATTTTTTTTAAGGTTCATTCTTGGGTCAGATGAGGTCAACCTTGTCGTCATTTTTCTCTCCACAACTTCTTAAGGGATCTGATGCTGTGTTTGGGGCCTTGATTTATGTGATTGGATCGTCTCTGGCTCGTCTAGATATCAGGCCATCTCAGCAGGACCGACGCTTCCCCCCAGGTGATGTTTTGTAACCCCAAGTGATCATAAGTTTGGTAGTGGGGCGACACACGGAGAGAGGGGGGGGTGAGGGAGGGGGAACGGGGGGAGGTGAGAAGGAGAGAGGGGGGAGGGAGGAGAAGAAGGTGAGAGAGAGAGGTAGGAGGGAAGGGGGTGAAAAGAGGAAGAAAGGGAAGGAGAGAGAGAGAGAGAGAGAGAGAGAGAGAGAGAGAGATGAACGACGGAGAGGGAGAGTTTCATGTATGGAGTGTGACCTCTGAACTCTCACTGGTTCTAGGTCACATAGAATGTTATATGAGGTTACCACGACCTGTTATAATTATGACGTAGGAATATATTATCGATAATGTTGGTAGAGTTAGAACGTGTATGATAATGTTCTCTCTCTCTCTCTCTCTCTCTCTCTCTCTCTCTCTCTCTCTCTCTCTCTCTCTCTCTGTTCTTATTCATTCGTTGTCTCACTTTGTTCTTCTGCCTCTCTTTCTCTCAACCCGATGGAGTGGTGAGCGAATCAATCCGACCCGACCAGCGAATAACCTCTCTACTAGCCTCCTGGATATATTGAGACAGACAGACAGAAATACAGACAGCCAAAAACAGAGAGACAGTCAAACAAAAAGACAGAGACAATCAGACAGACAGAGAACCGAACACAGCCGGAACATAAGTCTAAAATACATCTCATAATCTCAGCTTGACGGACAATGGCACAAAAAGGTATAACAATAAGTTCCAGGATAGAGTGACCTCGTGTTGGTCATTCTCTCACATAAAGACACAGACACATTCTCCGGAACAAGTGAGCTGCTGATCAGACTGTTAGTACCAATTACACTTTGCATCAGTTTCATTGTCGGGATGGGACGAGAGGAGGCTTGGGCGAATGGGGTGGAGGAGAGTCGATGGGAGGAGAGGCGAGGGTAAGTGAGGGGCGAGTGTGTGAGGCGGCCCTGGTACACTGGTTGGTGTTGGTGCCTGGAGGGGAGGTGGTACATGTATATACTGTATACTAAGCTCTATTAGCAACACTTTAACATTATAACACCAGCAGTAGCACACGAAAAAATATACTAACACCAGCAACACAGTTTTAGTTAGTTTAACAACTTAACTGGTAAAATTGAGATACTATTTGTTTAATCTTAACACAGGGGGATACTGTCACTATTCACTGCCAAGCAGGACAGATGTTCATACACAAAAGGAGCTAATAGTACAGGTCGTATTCATTTGTGTTATATTATACTTGAGGATTACTCAGTGTGGACCAGCAAATTTAGGATAGACTGCAAGAAGGTCCTCAAGCACTCCTGATTTAATGTACTAATTACTGAGTTCGTGATACAATACGCCAGGTGGCCTGAAGTTATTAACAGCGGCACATTCTATAATATAGTGTTCAAGTGTGTGCTTTAAAGGTTTATTACAAAGTTTACATGCTGAGTGTAACGGTATGGGTACAGCGTCACTGAAGGCGGCGGCACACTGCACTTTTCCTCCCAACATGTTGGGCTAAAACGAAGAGACGTTTTGCGTCACAATGGGATGTTTTGTTGGTGCGTCTGCCCAACGCAACGGAAACAACAACACTAACCCGGCCAGCTAAGCTCGCCGCCAAACCGTTGTCCATTTCTCGCAACAGCCGAAATCCTGTTGCTTGCTGGGCTGTCAGGCCAGCAAAACGGGCAACTTGTTAGGAGAAAAGTGCCCAGTGTACCGCCTCCTTTACTTGCCAGAGTAGCCTGTATCGTAGCCTAATTATGGCTATGTCTACATCACTTTGTCTGGTTCTGTACCTTTGCTGGCCACGAAATTAATCATATTTACTAATGCTATAAATGTCAGGCCATTGTGCATTTCTCGGTTCTTCTATATCAGAGTTCATGATTTTGACTCGTACATACAGCTTTGGACAGGCCAAAGTCACGGTCTACAATTTCTTTCTTACTTGCCTCACTGACCAGTCCATCAGCACAGGTCATGATTCCTAAATCCAACATGGGACGGAATCCACACAAATTTAATACGAAAGTTGTTCCCCTTAGCAGTTATCACATTTCTTTTAATATCACAGGCAACTGTAGTAGACATTGAAGCTGTGTACACCGTACTGCTGGCCCGAGGCTGTGTGCATCGTACCGCTGGCCCGAGGCTCTACTGACTATATCAGCAGCTGAGGCTGTACTGAGTGTACCAGCAGCTGAGGTAAACACCACCGACAGAACACACGTATTTACCCTGGAAGAAGACAAACATTGATTGAAGACGAGAGAGAAAACTTCCGGTAGTTAAGCAAAGTTAAATAAAAATCCATGAACACGGCAGCAACACTTATCACGGATATCTGAAACTAGACGAAACTAACTCAACCTAAGCCAAGGTTATTATGGTTAGCTAAGATAAGTCACGGGTTTAGTGTCACCTGACCATAGAGGATTTCATGTTATATTTGTGGTATTATTTCAACAGTGGCCATTTTGTAATGTGTACACGCAAAACAATATGTATTTCAGTATTCATTTTTTTCCTCTCAGAGCTCGTTCGGTGATCCATAAAGTCTTATAAACGTGGCTCTCAACTACCTCAGTTATGGGGAGGCTATGAGGCTGAGAGGTTATATAAAGCTCGTGTTAATTATTAGGATGACCCAGAAGGTGGTACAGGGCAGGTGTTTGTCATACTGTTTACTTTATGATAGCTTTTTTTAATCTGGGACTCTCTCTCTCTCTCTCTCTCTCTCTCTCTCTCTCTCTCTCTCTCTCTCTCTCTCTCTCTCTCTCTCCACTTCCCCTCATCCACCTCATTCGCCCTCGCCACTTCCCCTCATCCCCCTCATTCGCCCTCGCCACTTCCCCTCATCCCCCTCATTCGCCCTCGCCACTTCCCCTCATCCACCTCATTCGCCCTCACCACTTCCCCTCATCCACCTCATTCGCCCTCGCCACTTCCCCTCATCCACCTCATTCGCCCTCACCACTTCCCCTCATCCACCTCATTCGCCCTCGCCACTTCCCTCATCCACCTCATTCGCCCTCACCACTTCCCCTCATTCGCCCTCGCCACTTCCCCTCATCCACCTCATTCGCCCTCACCACTTCTCTCATCCACCTCATTCGCCCTCACCACTTCCCCTCATCCACCTCATTCGCCCTCACCACTTCCCTTCACTTCATCAGTTTGTATGGTTCGCCGTTCGCCAGTTCACGTTCTTTCTTTCACCAGGAGACAAAGTTAAATTGGCCTTTTACTAACCATTTAGTTTTACGTGGGGGATATACAAGGGACTAACTGGACTTCATTTAATTTGTGAATTTCCTCTGAAAGTCAATTTTTTTCCGTGTGTGGATTTTTTGTGTGACGTGGTGTGGGGTGTATTTTTGAAGGGTGAGTGGGAGGGGAGAGGGTGAGGGTAGTGAGAGGGGAGATGGTGAGGGTAGTGAGAGGGGAGATGGTGAGGGTAGTGAGAGGGGAGGGGTGAGGGTAGTGAGAGGGTGAGGGTAGTGAGAGGGGAGGGGTGAGCGTAATGAGAGGAGAGAGGGTGAGGATAGTGAGAGGGGTGGGGTGAGCGTAATGAGAGGAGAGAGGGTGAGGGTAGTGAGAGGGGAGGGGTGAGGGTAGTGAGAGGGTGAGGGTAGTGAGAGGGGAGGGGTGAGCGTAATGAGAGGAGAGAGGGTGAGGATAGTGAGAGGGGTGGGGTGAGCGTAATGAGAGGAGAGAGGGTGAGGGTAGTGAGAGGGGAGGGGTGAGGGTAGTGAGAGGGGAGAGGGTGAGGGTAGTGAGAAGGGAGAGGGTGAGGGTAGTGAGAGGGGAGGGGTGAGGGTAGTGAGAGGGTGAGGGTAGTGAGAGGGGAGGGGTGAGGGTAGTGAGAGGAGAGAGGGTGAGGATAGTGAGAGGGGTGGGGTGAGCGTAATGAGAGGAGAGAGGGTGAGGGTAGTAAGAGGGGAGACGGAGGAGGAAAAAGGTAACATTCACTGCAGTGACCTTTGACCTTGATCTACTAGGTTAGGTTAGGGTCAAACTGAAGAAAAAAAATGGGTAGTTTTTTTTTGTATTGACCTGATGATTTTAATGATATAACACGCCAACATAACACGACAACATAACTTTACTAAATAACGAGACCACATAACACGACCACATAACACGACCACATAACACGACCACATAACACGACCACATAACTTTACTACATAACACAACTACATAACACGGTGATAGACAATTACACAGCATGAGTTTGAATGTGATTGATGTTACAGAATCAATCTATCATGTTCCTTCAACCTCCTTGTAGATATGCTGGATAAAATACACCAGTGATCTTCCTCAGTGCAGAAGTTGAGAAGATTTTCGTAAAAAAAAAAATCTTCCTCATTAGAGACAAAGTTAAGTGTGATGAGAGGAAGTAAAGGAGGTCAGTGCATAAAATATAACTTAAAAAAAACAAGAAATGGACACGAGTAAGAGAAACTAAAATGAAAATTATAATAACCTAACCTAACCTAGCCTAACCTAACCTAGCCTAACCTAACCCAACCCAACCCAACCCAACCTAACCTAACCTAGCCTAACCTAACCTAACCTAACCTAACCTAACCTAACCTAACCCAACCTAACCTAACCCAACCTAACCTAACCTAGCCTAACCTAACCTAACCTAGCCTAACCTAACCTAACCTAACCTAGCCTAACCTAACCTAACCTAGCCTAACCCAACCTAACCTAACCCAACCTAACCTAACCTAGCCTAACCTAACCTAACCTAGCCTAACCTAACCTAACCTAACCTAACCATAAGTCTACTTAGATGTGAATGAGTATTGAAGTTACATTTGGGGAAATTGAATACAGACGAGGCTAGGTTAGGTTAGGTTATGTCCTCAAGCTAATAGAACGCATTTCATCAACACCATAACTCAGTACTACCACTACCCACCCACTAGCATCACTAAGCCATTAACACCATGACCACTACCCACCCACTAGCACCACTAAGCCATTAACACCATGACCACTACCCACCCACTAGCACCACTAAGCCATTAACAACATGGTCAATACCCATCATGGCGCATCAACACAACAGGTGGCAATTTAGTCTCATCCAAATACCAGCAATCAGAATGTGTAGTGTGTTAGCAGGGGTAATTACAGCTCATACAAGCCATTATTTCTATTGATTTAAACATGGTACAGGTACAGGTTCAGGTACAGGTACATATTAGGGTACAGGTGCAGGTACAGGTACAGGTGCAGGTACAGGTACATATACAGGTACAGGTACACAAAAAAGGAAGTTAAATTATTGTGCAAGATATAAGTATAGTTATCGATACAAGTCACACTTCTGTTTGGTCAACCACTGTGAAGTTACCACACTGACTTAAAGGTGTTGTTAATGGAGGTACTATCGTGCACCAAAGTCGTGTCCACTACCCAGCCACAGTGAGGTTTCGAATAGCCCCGAGTCTGAAGTTTCGAAACAGCTGGGGGAAATGATATGGTCGGCCAACAGATGTCGCCCACTGTAGTGTGTGTGGGGGGGGGTAGGGGAGGGGGGGTTAGTCTAGGAAGAGGCTGTGTGTAGGTGGAGCATAACAACGTGATTTCCGCAACCACTGATAACAAGAAGAATGTTATGTTGATAGTTAATATTATTAAGCATGGTGAGAGATGTGTAACGGGTAAATGAAAGCACTACAACGACCATATCTCTGCCGTTCATGGCTACGACGGTGAGACTGATGGGCACACCAGTAATTAATTCTCCATGACTACCAGTAATGGTAGTCATGGAGAATACACAAGTTGTTACCAAGGTTGGCGCCACCCACACCAGGGGAAGGAGGTGATGTCGAACACTGAAACATGCCGAGGTCTCATTCTTACCATCGTCGTCACCAACAGGTAAGTCACATTAATTATCAGCATATCCCAAGTCGTCCTTATACTATTGCAGGATGTCCCATGAGTGACAACAGATATTTGTAGAGGTGAAAGAATGTGATATTGAGTTGAAAATCTTCTATACACATAAGCATTTTTCGGTTTTCTTTAGGCGTGAGGTGGGTTGTAAAAATTATTGGTGTGCCCATCAGTCGCACCGTCGTAGCCATGAACGGCAGAGATATGGTCGTTGTAGTGCTTTTATTTACCCGTTACACATCTCTCACCATGCTTAATAACATTAACTATCTTCATGACATTCTTCTTGTTATCAGTAACTGCAGAATTCACGATGTTATGCTCCACCTACACACAGCCTGTTACTAGACTAACCCCCCTCCTCTATCCCCCCCCCCACACACACACACTACAGTGGGCGACATCTGTTGGCCGACCATAGCATTTCCCCCAGCTGTTTCGAAACTTCAGACTCAAGGCTATTCGAAACCTCACTGTGGCTGGGTAGTGGACACGACTTTTGTGCACGATAGTACGCATTACATTACCTTAGTAACCAATAAGAGCATCTGAACTGTCGTAGCTGCTAGGGAAAGCCGATCATTGGCGGTGGGGAAAGGCGGACATTAGATGTTACGCGGGTTTGGTTGTTGTAAGTGCGGGCTTCATCAACTGGTCAATTAACCTTCTCTCAGACGCAACAGTTCCAGTAGTTAGTGTATGGGTCAAGTACAAGTCTCAAAAAAAGGTATCGTTAGCCATGGGGGGTCAATGTGATTCGAGGCTTCACGAGCAATGTTACTCCGCCCGCTTCTGAACGGTTTGGTCGTTCTGCGACGCGACCTTTGAGTATGAATTAGCATATACGTGTTCGAGTGATATGAACCCCCCCCCCCCCCCCCGAGGCTTCAGATCAGATATTACATGAATCGTAGTGGATGTTGTTAATGGACACCAATACCATGCCAGTCATCAGCGGGATCTTACATTGAATGGAGCGAGGAATTATCCAGGAGACATTACAAGATGTGAAAAGTGTTATTATTGGCCTTCACAGCGAGGGTGTACGTAATGCTGAGGTAAGGATCCGGACAATAACCCCTCACTTAAACTGCAAAATAGGTTAGGTTAGATTAAGTTAAATAGGTTAGGTTAGGTTAGGTTAGGTTCATAAACTGTAAATAATAAAGAATAAAAATAATGATAAAAAATTCTTATCATTTGTGCTAGGGGGCTTTTGTCCTGAACTCGCTGAGATAGCACGGTGAACCGGGGTGAGCGATGGGTTCCATGAAACTGCCGCTGCCACACTGTAGCTGATAACTTCAAATGTCTTACTAAAGGTGGACGGGGGGAGGTTCTGTTGCCTGCAAGTCTCTTGATTTAAAGCCGTATTTGCGTGTTAAACCAATTCAATTTGCATATCAATAATATGGTTATTCCCATGTAGACCGATATACTGTATTTGTATATTGCTGTAGCTGTTCACTCTAATATCAAGTACTATTTGCTTAGTCACTCTCCATAAGTCAGATATATCGTGAACAACGTGAGTTTGCATATTGTGAACTCATTATGAATAGTGAAATGTCCGTTTTGAGGTCATTCTCAGTTACGATGGTCGAAAACATTTCCATTTATTGTAGGCCTTATTGTAATCCTCAGTCAGTGGTTTATTTACGTATGCCTTGCTTCTACTCACCAGGATACGAACATTAATATAGCTTAGTGGATTTCATGTTATTTTGAAGTATTTATTATACCATACAAGAACGACACCCTCCCCCAACCCTACTCCCAACTCTAGCTGTTGTTGATATTAAAGCAGGCGTACCAACTTATGATGCACTGGGGATCATATCAAAGCATTTCGTCTAGCGTTTCAAATTGTGGCGTTGGAAAATCTAAGGAACCTTTTTCTGGGGGGGACTGTACACTTAGTTGTGATCACCAGGTGTACACAGAGAGTAAACAATTATATACTGAACCAGCATAGACAGATGTGGTCATATATAGACAGGTGTAGATAGGTTGACACAGGTGTACATAGGTTGAGACAGGTGTACATAGGTTGAGACAGGTGTACATAGGTTGAGATAGGTGTACATAGGTTAAGACAGGTGTAAATTGATTGAGACAGGTGTACATAGATTGAGACAGATGTAAATAGGTTGACACAGGTGTACATAGGTTGAGACAGGTGTACATAGGTTGAGACAAGTGTAAATAGGTTGAGACAGGTGTACATAGGTTTAGATAAGTGTACATATGTTACAAGTGCAGACAGGTGTAGGCAGATTCAGACAAATGTAGATACGTGTATACAAGTGTAAACAGGGGTCACCTCTCTTGATTATGGCTGTAAACATTAGAAGTAAACGACGAGAGGTACAAAATAAAACAGGCGTGTACAGGTGTAGATTGAGAGAGAGAGAGAGAGAGAGAGAGATATGTAATAGTTTCCATCAACATAACAATTAATACTTACTTAAATGTGGGTTAATTGCATGTTGTCATTATATAATGTCCATTACCCGAATTTAACTCTTGAGTCCTGAAGGGTTAAAATCATCGTCCTCAAAGGGTTAAACTAGCGTAATTATCGTCGTCAAAGAGTTAACTAGACAAGGGGCAGAGAGTCATACATTATTATTTCCCGTTACGTTGTAAATAACCTTCAGTAACCTCCACACACCAGTGAACTATCCCTGGCTGTATATCTCTCATGGCGGACGAGTGACTGAAGACTAAAAGGGGGTAATATAGTCAACATCCCAGTGGTTGAGTCGACATCCCAGTGGTTGAGTCGACATCCCAGTGACCAGCCTTTACTCTAGTTAAAAGTGTGACAGTTGTGAAGATAACATGCTCTTAAACGTCTCCACCACACAGTTACATCAAAGTGTTACCAGGTGGATTATCAAGTACCCATGTAAGGGGAGAGAGGGTAAGGAGAGAGAGGGGGAGGGGGCAAGATGAAGAAGGGGAGATGGTGTGGAGTAGAGGAGGGGAGAGACGGACGGGAGAGGGTAAGAAGAAGAGGGAGAATAAAGGTGGAGAGTAAGGAGAAGAAGAGAGTGAGTGGGAGAGGGTACGGAGAAGAGAGGGTGAGACGATGAAAGGGAGGAGAAGGGGTGAAAAGTGTCCAGTCATTTTTTTTTTTTAATAATTCCCTTTGATCTATGGACTATAAATATTGCTTAATTAATACAGACTTGACAGGTAGAGAAGGAGGGAAGGGGTAGAGGGAAGGGGGCCAGGAGGGGAGAGAGGATGGGGAAGAAAAGAGGAGGGAGGTAAAGGGAAAGTGAAGAGGTAGAAGGAGGAGGAACGGGAGAGAAAAGACGGGAAGAAAGATATTAAGAAGAGAGTATAGAGCCCATGATGATGATGATGATGATGATAATGATAATGATGATGTTTGGCATGGACCAGTTTATACCCAGGGTTTAAACTGACCAGGGGATCATAATCTTGCCTGATACACCGGGACGGCTTGATTGTCTTTCATCCCATTATACTGTCCATCTGTCTGAGCAACACAGTATACGTATCCATTGACCTAGGTGGCTGGACGTTTAGCAAAATGTATATATTCGAATCACTACACTATGTTACACTACACTAAATTTCACTACAATACACTACACTACTATGAAGCAAGTCACTACACTACACTACTTTGAAGCAAGTCACTACACTACACTACACTACTAGGAAACACGTCAGACCGGAGCCTGAAATTCCAAGATTAATTGGAATGGAAAATCCGGCCAGGCTTACTGGAGCAGCACCGAATGAACTAGTATGAGGCCCTGTATTTAGTGTGTCTGTGTAGGTGTGTCTACGTAGGTGTTTCTGTGTAAATGTGAGTGTGTGTGTGTGTGTGTGTGTGTGTGTGTGTGTGTGTGTTTGTGTGTTTGTGTGTAAACTTTCAGGTTATATATAATTCCTGATAATTTTTGTTGTCGAGGAAACACGTGATGGTGGACCTCACTAGCTGGTGGAGTGGTTCTCTTGGGGTCGTCCCCTCTGGTAGGTTGTAAACGCCCCACATTAAAAGCACTGGCCTCGATAACGCAGGGTTTTTACTGTCCACTTCACTGTCTCAGTACCATGTTTATTCACTGTTATTGGTCCCGGTTATTGATCGAATTGAAATTGACACTTTTGTAACAGTAATGAATTGATTAACAATCCCTGCACTGGCTCCCTGGTAGTGACGAGGGGTTAGGGAGGGAGTTAAGGTATGGACCGACAATTGGTCCTGGTTGCTACCAGTGCAGCTCCGGATAGGTCTTGACCTTGCGGTGGTGTGTATGTGTGCGTGCGTACGTTTGCCTGTGTCTGCGGAAGCTAGGTCAATAGAATTCTCCGATTGTTCTATCTCGCCTGCCACTAAAGTCAACCTCAGTACAACGCTGCCGTGTCGTCCCCGCTAACTCTGGGTGTGTCTACAACCTGGCCATCAACAGCTACAGCTACAAGTTATAAAACACGCGAACACAGCTTTCAAAACACAAACCTCTTCATAGGGAACAATGTCAATTATAACTGGTACAGATTACAATTCACATACAGGTAGTGACATAAGGAGAGGCGCAGGTACAGTACATGTGGAGGTATGTGTAATGACCTAAGAACAGATATAGGAGCTAATTAAAATAGAGTCACCGTTACAGATACAAGTATACGTATAGATACAGGTACCATACAGGTATAATTAAAATCACAGATGCCAATATAAATACACGTATAAAGACAGGTGCAATCACAGGTAAAGCTCCAAGAACAGGTCCAGGTGCAGATACAAGTGCAGGTACAGATGCAGTTGCAAATACAAGTATACAAGTATAATTAGAGTTACATATACAATGACAGACAGAGAGACAGGGAGGCGTCATAAACCACAAACTCCCGTATCAATACAGGTAGAGCCACACCACCTGTCCTACTCAGGCTAATTGTTTTGGTTAGGTTACCTGTGTGTCTGGACTAATTACTCTGTAAAAATAAAAGGCCAGAAAATTATCCCAAAAATCGATTTCAATTACGACGCAGCTTCACCCAATTAAGGTTCATGATAAAATTCGGCGGCAGTGAAATTCATCCTTAGTTTTTTTTCTTAATTGGTGGCTGGATGGTCCAATGAGCTCCCGGTCCTAACCTAACCTAACCTAACCTAATAGTCTCTCATAGTAACATGACCGAAGCTAACCTACCCCAGCATGACCTAACTTAATCTACCACGGTCTTGGTTAGGTTTGGTTGGATTAAAATAAGGTAGATTAGGTTAAGTTTGCTCACAAGGTATCAGGACTCTCTCTCTCTCTCTCTCTCTCTCTCTCTCTCTCTCTCTCTCTCTCTCTCTCTCTCTCTCTCACATACATACATACATACATACAGACTGTAATATACACAAGCAAATCAATGTATACAATGATCACCTCTGAGTGCCAGGTATCTAACCCGGACCAACATAAATGGTCGTCAGGAAGGTAAACCTGGCTCTCAGGTGTGATTAGTGTTTACATTGACTTACCTGTGTATAATAGAGATTCTGTGCTGGGAACTTGACTAAAAGCTGTCTGGGACCCGCAGTGGTAAACAGGGAACCTTGGGTTACGATAGAGTAGTTATGGTGTGATTGCTTTTAGCCCAACGACCTCTGAAACTATACCATCAACATTATCATCATCACCATCATCATCATCATCATCATCATCACACACAAATTGACGTCACACGTTCCTGATTACTCGTGTTGGTAATAACTTTTCCAGTGGTGGCTAAAGTAACGCCAGGCGCTAACATGGAGCCAAATGATGCTCTATTTAGGAATTCATTGTGACAGAGGTCCGCCAGTATCGTGTCATTGCCAATACCTGTAATGGTGATCATTATTAGGGGTAACTACCACAACGACCAGGGTGATGATGAAGGGGGGGGGGGAGGGGAGAGGGGCAAAGGAACAGGACATTGGTAGGGTGATAGGAAAGGAGAAGAGGAAAGGCAGGAGCAGGGGAAAGAGACAGAGGAAGAGGAATGGTGATAGATAGAGAAGAAAGATGATGGGGGAGATGGAGAAGAGATAGGGGAGAGGAGAAGTGATTAGCGGAAAAGGGAAAGGGAGAAAGGAGTAATGAGAGGGTAAGACAAGAGAAAGGGGAGAGGACAAACGTAGAGAGAGGAAGAGGAGGAAGGTGAATAGAAAAATGACAAAGGGTTGGGTGAGAGAGAGAGAGAGAGAGAGAGAGAGAGAGAGAGAGAGAGAGAGAGAGAGAGAGAGAGAGTGTGTGTTAGCGTGGCAAGAGGTCATCAGAACTCCTTGGGTTACTCTCATTTGAATAGATTAAAAGCAGCAGATTTTTATAAAGATTTTATTCAAGTATAAATCTAAATACATCATAAAATAAAATAAAATATTGCTGGGAGTTAAAGAAGTCAGATTTAATTGGGTGTTTACAAATAAATTTCGTTTTTAAATTAATTTGCCGAGAGTTTTGATTCAAATTCACATATCAATTTGATTTAGTTTATCAAAGTAAATATCTTTAGTAATTTAACTTAAGTGTAATAAATTAAATAGGAAAGTTTGAACATAATTTATTTTTAATGTAATAAAAAGTATACTAACTTCACAAGTAAATTTGGTTTTAGGATAAATTAGGAGGGATTCCAATCAATTCTACGTATTAATTTGTTTTTGAATTAAATTAGAAAACCTCCCGAAAAGTTTGTAAAGTTTTGGTAAATGAAAAAATGACAAGAATATTAAAGTTTGAAAATAAATTAAAAGAAAAAAGTCAAATTAAAGTAAATATATTGATAACATTAATACCTGGGACATTGTTTACATTTGTTCCCTTCTCTTCTCTTCCTCTTCCTCTTCTCTTCTCTTCCCTTCCCTTCTCTTCTCTTCTCTTCTCTTCTCTTCCTCTTCTCATCGCCTTAAGTCAAACCGAACCTATATTAAGCTAAGGCAATGACGTGTAGTAGTAGTAGTAGTAAGGGCGGGAGTCAGCTGGTTCACCCTTGTCCGCTAGTTGCCGCTAATTGCTCGTTAACTGCCTTGTTAAGCTGTGCCGGAAGCATTTTTGGGTCCTGGGGGAAAAGAAGTTGGGAGATTAAACTAATTAGTGTTGTTGAAATCCTTATGTATTTTATTTTGGTTCTGGTTTTAATGCAACGAACAATGCAATTATTTTTTAATGTGATTTATTGGTGTATAGTGTTGTATATATGGTGTATATTGTTGTATAATGTATATTGTTGTATATATGGTGCATATTGTTGTATATTTGGTGTATAGTGTTGTATACAGTATATTGTTGTATATATGGTGTATAATGTTGTATGTATAGTGTGTAGTGTTGTATGTATGGTGTATAATGTTGTATATGTGGTGTATATTGTTGTATATATGGTGTATATTGTTGTATATATGGTGCATATTGTTGTATATATGGTGCATATTGTTTTATATATGTTATGTATAGTGTTGTATAATGTATGTTGTTGTATATATGGTGTATAGTGTTATGTATATGGTGTATAATGTTGTATCTATGGTGTATAAAGTTGTATATATGGTGTATAGTGTTGTATCTATGGAGTATGATTTTGTATATATGGTGTATTATGCATTTATGGTGTATGTAGTTGTATATATGGTGTATGCTGTGGTGTATATCTAATTATCCTAAAAAAATAAGATAATTGTCAGGATACTCGCCTCACAACATAGTGGTCCCAGGTTCGATCCCAAGTAGGGTGAAGATAAAGGTAAATATCTTTAATTGGCTGTGTGTACTTGACAGCACCTGGGCACTACCTGGACATTAATTAGCGGATATTATTCAGGTGTTTTAGTTAACCTTGAGCAGCACAGTAAAGGTAATTATTTGGTTATCATCAAGAATTATTTAATTATCATCATAAGTTACTCCCTTAATGTCTGACTTGATATTTGCTTACATAATAATTATTTCATTATATATAAAAAAAAAGTATTATTACTCCTGTGAATATGTTAAAAAGTAATGATTTTTTGTACGTCTTATTAGTGTTTATGTAATTATATTGTTATTATAAAATTAGGCGATGTATTTCTTCAGTGTTGTTAATAACGAGATGTAAATAATGTTTCTGGGTCATACTCTATTATGATGACATGATAATAAAGTGTAATGTCTTGTGTGTGAGTCATGTTTTGTATGTCATGTTGTTGTGTATCTTGTGTGTGAGTCATGTCTTGTATGTCATGTTATCCCGATTAAAATAACACGACTTAGGTTTTTACATATATCAATTCATCCAAAAATACAATAAGAAACAATGTATTAAATATATATCGAATACATTATCGTATTTTTTTATTGTCATATTAGTGTCACTTCATTTACTCATTTATGAAGAAAATCAATAAAGTAAACGATATTCCCACATTATGTCTATGGTATTCTGTTATCCTCTTCACTTGATGACGTCACAGTGTACCTCGACGCGGCTGCTGATGGCCTCTTCAGTTTTAATGTTCGTAATAAACGTCAATTATTATCCTCCTCCAATAAGGCTCGGGCCCCACTACCACCATTAAGGTTGAAGAGTCATTAGAGCATAATAAACCACCATCGTCCTCTGATGTATATGATACTGTTATTATTGTTTCAGCAGCACTCGAGTTAAACGAGAGTCTCTTATGTGTAAAAACTTGGGGTTATGATCAGTGTTTAGTGCCTCCTTCCACGGTCAGGGTCACGTGTGGGAGACAGAGAGATAAAGGTAGGGAGATAAAAGCTGAGGTGGAGATGGATAAGAACATATATGACTTGAATAATGGCATCGAAAATAAATTAAATTTATTAAGTGAAGTTATAGCGAGACTTACTATAATATTCTGAGTAAGTTTAGATTCGTTTTCGTTTTACATCCGTTTTCTGTTGCTGCCCCCCCCCCCCCCAAAAAAAAAAATAATACTATTTTTCTACAAAATTGAAAGTACATTAAATATATACATAGTATATTACATCAATGGTGTCAACAGTGTCAGTAATATAAACAAAACTGTATAATATGTCAGCCAGAAGTTCAGGGCAGCTACCCTTCTGTATATTTGATTCACCGCCATTTGCTTGATTATATCACAGTGAGGAGACACCATTGTTACGTGTTCAGAATTCCTAACATTTCCTAACCCGAGGTTGTCGCGAGGGTTCCAGGGCTCCTATGATATTAATTTACAAATGTATTTCGTAGGCGTGTCGAGCATAAAGGAAAAAAATGTCAGGCACTCAGGGTCAGGATTACCAACTTATGTCTGTAGAATTTTTCTCTTGGGATCTAAGAGCGAACTTAAGGGGCCAACTTAACCTTAATGACAAAAAGATGCCTTCCAGCACTACATTAACATTACACTGAGGCTCTACTGGATGTATTCTGCAATCCCTACTTCCACTAAGAAAATGAAGATTCTGTTCTATGTGAATCAAGACTTAGATTCACATGGACAAGAATTTCGCGGGTCTTTACATAAGTGTTTTGATAATTATGATGTTCTTACTTTTATGTTCGTCGACGTTCACTTGTTTTTTCCGCGTCTCATATCTAAATCCGTGTTATGTGACTTTTATCTCCCCTTTTGTTTCTGAAAGTGTTGAGCATTTTATAATTGCTTCCACTTAAGAATTTTACAGCTGCTCTGTTCAGTTGTACCAGATACTAAAAAGGATAATGTTTTCTTTTTATGGAGAGCAAAGATGAGTTTTATGGTATTTATTGTTGAGGTGTTTCTGGTAACAGTGTCATTTTTGCTCCTCTCCCTTTACAGTTATCTATTCTCGTTAGTTTTAAAGTATATCAAGCCATTTTTCCTGCATTTTCCTGTTATAAATCATGCGCTTCCCTGTCCATAATAATTTTAACTCGTTCTAAAGTTATTATTATTTTCTCTCGTCACTGGAGCCACGACTCAGAGCTCGATATTTATACTTCTACATAAATCCTTAATATTTAGATTGTAATTTTTTTTTATTTGTTTGTTTGCAGTAAATTGGTTTTATAGCTCAAAGTTTTCCCAGTAATATCCCTCAATTTACAATAATTATTAGATTATACTATTTTTCAGGTTATATTAAGTATACCCTGATATAACAACTATCTCTTACCCACAATAATAAATTATAATACTCAGAAGATATTTTTTTATAATAGAAACATCCCTTAATACATTCATGTAACTATGATTCTCTCTGAAGTATTTTTTTTTTTTACTGTAATTTGGTCTTATAACTCGAAGGTCACCAGACACGTCCCCCAGTCCTCAACTTATTAGGTTATGAAGATTTCTGAAGATATACTCTTACTACAGTACGCCATCTGGCCATAACGCCCGGGTCTCAACCTACGGGAGTCGCGTGCTGAGGCTCCCTCCACCCTGCGTGTTGGTCGGGGTGATGTTGTGCTGCCGATACAATTGCAAGTACAAACACAGATACAAGTACAGGTATAAACACAGATACAAGTACAGGTATAAACACAGATACAAGTACAGGTATAAACACAGATACAAGTACAGGTATAAACACAGATACAAGTACAGGTATAAACACAGATACAAGTACAGGTACAAACACAGATACAAGTACAGGTATAAACACAGATACAATTGCAAGTACAAACACAGATACAAGTACAGGTACAAACACAGATACAAGTACAGGTATAAACACAGATACAAGTACAGGTATAAACACAGATACAAGTACAGGTATAAACACAGATACAAGTACAGGTATAAACACAGATACAAGTACAGGTATAAACACAGATACAAGTACAGGTATAAACACAGATACAAGTACAGGTATAAACACAGATACAAGTACAGGTACAAACACAGATACAAGTACAGGTATAAACACAGATACAAGTACAGGTATAAACACAGATACAAGTACAGGTATAAACACAGATACAAGTACAGGTATAAACACAGATACAAGTACAGGTATAAACACAGATACAAGTACAGGTATAAACACAGATACAAGTACAGGTATAAACACAGATACAAGTACAGGTATAAACACAGATACAAGTACAGGTATAAACACAGATACAAGTACAGGTATAAACACAGATACAAGTACAGGTATAAACACAGATACAAGTACAGGTATAAACACAGATACAAGTACAGGTATAAACACAGATACAAGTACAGGTATAAACACAGATACAAGTACAGGTATAAACCAAATACAGGCACAGGTACTGAAACTGAACAACGAGTGGTAGGTTAACTGTACACCGGCTTCTTGACTTGCCATAAACAATGTACACCGACCCTCATGAACAAAATATGAGTCAAAAATTATTATAACAAACAAATCCTCTTCACAAAAGCTCTTGGTTAGTATTGTGTCGAAATTTCAACTTTCTTAATTCAGAAAAGCGCCTGTGAAATAACCCAGACGGACAAGAGTTAGAAATAGAGAATGGAAAAAAAACGGAGTACCCCCTCTCCTTCTATCCCCCCTCCCCCCTACCCCCTCCCTTCCCCCCCTATCCCTTCCATCCTCCACCCTCCTGCTCTCACCTCTCCCTCCCCCTACCTCCACCCTTCCTCACCCCCCCCCCCATTCCTCCTTCCCTCTCCTCTCCCTGTCCCTCTTACCTTCTCCCTCCCCCGGCACCTAGGGAGAACTTAAAATAAAAACAAGAAAAAGAAAATAAAACCAAAAAATGGATAATAAAATCAAGTTATACTGCTGTTATGTATGACGTCAAGTGTTCAACAAGAAGTGTACCTGAACGACGCATTAAACTCTGTCTACATTTTTATACCAACACGGGAGAAACAGCTTAATGCCGGTACTAAAACCATTGTAACTTGTAATGACTTTTAGTGTGTGTGTCGAGAGAGAGAGAGAGAGAGAGACGTAGAAACAGACAGAGACAGAGAGACAGATAAAGACAGAAACATAGACAGACAAACAGACAGACAGACAGAAGGGGAGGAAAGAGAAGAGATAAGAGAGTGGAGAAACATGATGATGGGAATAAGAGATGAAGTTGATGAAAGAGAAATGAGAAGAAAAAATGAAGGGGATATGAAGTGAGATGAGGGATAGAGAGAAAAAGAAAGAGAGGGAGGGAAGGAGAAAGGAAGAGAAGGGTAATAATTATGAGTAGGAAAGGAAGAATGGCAGGAGATGGAATAAAGAAAGATAGGAGGAGGGAAAAAGTCCGAGAAAGATTAGGAAAGGGTGAGCAACGAAGAGGGTGGGAGAGAAGGAGGAACAGAGAAAGAAAGAATAACAAGTACAGAGAAATGAAAGGAGGGAGAATAAAAAAAGGTGGAGGAAGGGCAGGGAAGGAGAGGAAGGGAAAGGAGAGGAGGTGAAGAAAGGAAGGGAAGGAGAGAAGGCGGAGTGGAAGTAGAGGGGGAAGGAGAGAAAGAGTGACCAAGAGGAAAGGAGGAGAAGGAGAGATAAGAATTATTACTCAACTCACAAAACGCTATTCCCAGGTGACTTTCAATACCACACAGGTAATATGAATTAATTTAGTTTACGAGGCAGACGTGTGTGTTGAGAGAGAGAGAGAGGAGAGAGAGAGAGAGAGAGAGTGGGAGAGAGAGAGAGAGAGAGCTATCTTTAACCAGGCACAAAGGGGAGAAACAGTATTAATGAGCAGTTAGAGGAAATGAACGAGCCCTATACACAGGGGTTCGGACGTCCCAATAAGCGTATAGGGGAAGGACCGAGTGAGTGATTGATTCCTTGGTGTAGACTAAGAGAGAGAGAGAGAGAGAGAGAGAGAGAGAGTAAATATATGTAGAAATGTATAGATGTTGTGGAAGAGGTTGATGTCCTCCCCTGATTGACGTCCTCCCCTGATTGACGTCCTCCCCTGATTGACGCCCTCCTCTGATTGACGTCCTCCCCTGATTGACGTCCTACCCTGATTGACGTCCTACCCTGATTGACGTCCTCCCCTGATTGACGTCCTCCCCTGATTGACGTCGCTGGTCCATCTTGGCTTACCAACTGACCACCACCAACTCTCTGGTATAAAATATTGCTCTTGTGTCCTGACTGTTGATCGTATGCATAACGTGGACTCTCGTGTTCATATATCATCCCAGTTCTTCTCATTCCAAAGTTTTTATATTGAGTCACATGTTCAATATATATATATGCAACACATTTACTCACTCCCTCAAAGGTACCTGTGAACTATGTGCAATCTATGTGTATATTATGAAGACTAATGGAAGGAGTTTGAGTGTTCCAAATTGCTCGATCCTACTGGTGTGTGTGTGTGTGTGTGTGTGTGTGTGTGTGTGTGTGTGTTTTAGTATTCTCAAAGGGTCCTCCACGTGCTCTCTCTCTCTCTCTCTCTCTCTCTCTCTCTTATGGAAATTTTATCTTTCTTTTCTGTTGTGTTTTGTTTACTTTTTCCCTCTGGCCACTTTTATTCTGTTGTACTAAAATCTGTTGTTGTTTTTTTTTCATTTAGTCACTGTGAGATAACTTCATATTTTTCTTCCTATCGTAAATTATTCCCTACCCAAACACACTTTTTTTTTCTCTTTCTTTTATTATTGTGGTTTTTTTCATTATTTTTATTATTGTTTCGCTTAACTTTTTAACTTTTTCCGCTTTTGTTTCTCATTGTTTTGTCTTTTTTTTTTCCTCTCGGCAACAGCGGCTTTTGTCTGTGAATTTTGAATGTTTTCTTTTTTTTCTTTACACAAACTTTCCATTTTTCTTTCTTTTGTTTATTTAATGGTGACTTGAGGACTATGGCAAGAACAAGTTTTCCCAGTTAGGTTAGGTTTGGTTAGGTTAGGTAAGGTTAGGTTAGGTTAGGTTAGGTTAGGATAGGCTAGGCTAGGTTAGGTTAGGCTAGGTAAGGTTTGGTTAAGCTAGGTTAGGTTAGGCTAGGTAAGGTTAGGTTAGGCTAGGCTAGGCTAGGCTAGGTTAGGTTAGGTTAGTGTCCATTTATGTTCAGTTAGGTTAGCTTAACATTAGGGGCTATTAATCTTAAGATGAAATAAACTAAACTATGTGGGAAGCTAATGTTCAGGTGATTCATACACAGGCTCTGGGATCACCTCAGTATAAATCTTCACAAATAACAAAGAAAAAGAGGAGGGAAGAAACAGCCTGTACGTGGCCAAGACCTTCCCTTAGGACCAACCTATGTGATGATCCTTCAGAGACAATGGAAACTTAACCACACAGTAATACGAGAGAGAGAGAGTGTAGAGGGTCTGTCTTTGGATGGTATGATTCCCCCTTTATTGTCTTTCGTTGTTTACTTATTAGTTATTTACGTTTTTTTTTGTGGATGACCTTTGCCCCTTTGAGCTTTTTATTGATGACGTTTCACCTTTTGAGCTTTTTATTGGTGATCTTTGACCTTTTGAGCTTTTTATTGATGATTTTTTACCTTTTGAGCTTTTTATTGGTGATCTTTGACCTTTCGAGATTTTTATTGATGACCTTTGACCTTTTTATTGATGATCTTTGACCTTTTGAGCTTTTTATTGATGACCTTTGACTTTTGAGCTTTTTTTTGATGACCTTTGACCTTTTTATTGATGATATTTGACCTATTGAGCTTTTTATTGATGACATTTGACCTTTTGAGCTTCTTATTGGTGACCTTTGACCTTTTGAGCTTTTTATTGATGACCTTTGACCTTTTTATTGATGATATTTGAGCTTTTGAGCTTTTTATTGATGACGTTTTACCTTTTGAGCTTTTTATTGATGATCTTTGACCTCTTTGAATTTTAGTATAAATTTAGGTGGTGATAATTTTCTTTATTCAGGATAATGACTCAAGACACATGCAAGTAAAGCAAGTTGTCGGTGTTTTGTTGTTAATGTTTTATACTCTCTCTCTCTCTCTCTCTCTCTCTCTCTCTCTCTCTCTCTCTCTCTCTCTCTCTCCCTCTCTCTCTCTCTCTCTCTCTCTCTCTCTCTCTCTCTCTCTCTCGTCAATAAATTTTCTTTACTGCTCTCACTACAGAATACAAAGACAGACACTCATACATATAGAGACAGAGGCAGATATATTAGACAGTAAGACAGAAATACATACTGACTGAGAAAAAGAAAAACGGAGAGAGAGAGAGAGAGAGAGAGAGACAGAGAGAGAGAGAGAGAGAGAGAGAGGTGTCGTGCTGCTTGAGTCGGGAGTAAAAAACATGAAAGAATCTGTTGTATATATCATTACTCACCCAATAAACTCTGTATGTGTGTTTGTAGTTTGTATGTATGTCTGGGTGTCTGTCGGTGTACGTGTCTTCATTACATGTACATGCATACCTCTAATTATAAATATACAGGTATATACAGGTATAGCATGTATACCTGTGTATATAACGTACATAAACATTTTAAAGGATCACCTTCCCTTCCTTACACACACACACACACACACCCACACCCACACACACACACCCACACCATTGGGATCAGCGTCAACAATTCTGCTCCCGACTATACCGCCTTCAGGATTTATTGAACAGTCTCCAAAACTGGGCCACCAACAACCATGTCACCATCAACCATACCAAGACCATGGTTGTGCACATCAACCTCTCCTCCGACATTGTCCCACCTCCTTCCATTACTTTAGGTCCGAACACACTCCAGGTTGTAGATTCCACGAAGCTCCTCGGCGTCACCAGTTTCCGTCTCCACCTCCTCCGCCGACTCAAGTCCCTCGGAGTTCCTGCACCCGAGCTCCTCAGTGTTTACACAACATTCATACTTCCCAAGCTCACCTATGCCTCCCCTACCTGGTCTTCCTCCCTAAATGCCACACAACGTAAACACCTAGAAAAAGTGCAAAAGAGGGCATGCAAGATTATTCTCTCCCCTTCCTACACCACATATCAAGAAGCGCTCAACACACTGACCCTTTCGACTCTCACTGACCATCACCACGACCTCATCTGCAAATTTGGTAAGAAGCTTCTACACCATCCTCGACACCGGCTCCTACTACCACCTGAGATCCCTAGCCCGAGAATTGCTGTTCGACACCACAACCGCATCCAACCCATACGTGCACGAACTGATCGCTATAAGAACAGCCCAGTCCCAACCATTGTAAAAATTATCAATAACTTGTAATAAACCAGTGTATTCACTCCCAGTAAATACTACTTCTTGCACTGTCACTATGTTGAAATGCACTGTAGTTTGAGCTTTTCCCCATCTAGTTATTATATATCGTATTTGTATCACTTGTGTTACTTGTATATTATTTGCAATTCGAAACCCATTCCCCAAATATGTAACTGTATATTTTCAGCCTTCTGGCTGCCAAGCTCTTTCAATATACCGTTAATTATTATTATTACACACACACACACACAGGTGGAAGTTGGGGGGGGTGAATTTATAACCCCCTTCCTTCCTTATACACACACAGAGAGGGCAGTGGTGGGGGGGGGGGGGGTTAGTGGGGAAGGGAAGGTAATGGAAGGACCTGTCTGACTTCACCAATCACAAGTAAATTAGTTTAGAACACAACACTGAACCAGTTAAGTCTAAGTTAATCTCCAGATGGGAACTGTACCTGCTCCATTATGCCCAGTTATTATTCATTAACTCCTCTTATTGCTTTATCAGTGTGTCTGCTTATCTGCTTGTTGCTTGGATATATTGTGTGCGTGCGTGAGCGTGTGTGTGTGTGTGTTAGCGAGCGATGTAGGTGTGAGATTGGTTGTGTTTCAGTATACATATAACTAACACAAAGGCCCACATTAACCCATAATAGTGAACACGACAAGAACCTCACTGTTATAACACAGACCCGAGGTAATAGTTGGACTGTGTTATTACGTCTAATGGATAAATTTAGACGTAACTTTCACACACACACACACGGGCGGTAGGACATCTGGGTAATATATAATGGGACAGAGAGACAGAGAGAGGGAGAAAGAAGCAGACAGGCAGACACAGGGAAGGAAAAACAGACAGACAGACAGACATAAATAGGGAGAAAGAAGGAAAGAAACAGACAGGCAGAAAGACAGGTAGACACAATCCGAATGACAGACACAAACAGAAAGAGAGAGAGAGAGAGAGAGAGAGAGAGAGAGAGAGAGAGTATTTCGACATTTCAAATTCAACTAAAATTCTCTCATTTCTACTACTAACAACTTTTACGTAATACATCTAAGACCCTCAGAAATTGATAAGAGTTCTATGATTGAGAACACCTCTTCCTTTTACCGCCCTCTTCCCTAAACTAACGAGCTGACGTAGTTTTCTGGTTGAGAACGTCTCCAATTTCTGCCGTTTCAGCCGTAGTTAGTCAACGCGGAACATCAAACACAGCTTCACTCGGGTAAAAAAAAACTCAGTCTGAACCACGTTAACGTTGAGGCATTATTCCTGGTCACCTGTAAAGCCGGTAATTGATAAGATCTTCCTTTATAGCATCAACACCTTAAGAGAACTTTGGTTTTAAGTTATTTTTCTCGTATCTGTCTTGTTTACTATTTGTTTTCATTTGTTTGTTCTGTTTTGTTTTCTTTGTTTTGTTGTCTTTTTAATTGATTTGCTTTTGTTTTGTTTGTTTTTTGTTGATATAAAGGTAGAATTTTTATCAGTATTCTCACCTGCAATAAGTGACTTCAACAAGAGTCAAGTGAAAACCTCGATTATTTCTTGACACAGACACCAACATGATACTGTCTCTGATGACGACCAAATTAAGACGAACTCTTCCCTTTAACTAGTCATAGGAGGATGTATATAACTGTCTCACTTATTCTACTACACACTAATTAGATCACTTAAACTTGCACTACAATACGCTAACTAGCTCACTCACACTACAACACACTAACTGGCTTCACTTACGCTACACTACTACTACACTACTTTGCTGTCATTTAGAATCGAATATGACGATCATCCAGCTATGATACAATGATATGAGTTATTAAGGATGTCACCCTCGTTGGTGAGCTCTGGGGTGACTCGAGAGGCCGATACGGGACCGGCAGGGCCGTCCACAGATGTTGCACATGTGGAGGGCTACATCTAGATCTATTGCGGGAGGGGCGGCGGCAGCGCTTTCTGGTGATGGCACTTGTATGCCTCGGTATGCAGTCGGGCTAACTCGAAAGTATTGACATTGACACCTTCTCGTGTGGTGCTCCTTCAAGCGTTACGGTGTGGAGTGATTGTCTCCCAGGTGAGAGGGTCGATTTGGCACTTTCTCAGGTTTGTCTTAAAAAAAAATCGAACTGGCCCACTGGTGCTCCTATTCAGACACGGCGGAATACATTACGTGGAAACTGCAATTGTACAGAGTTTATGGTGTATTTAGAAGTGCTATATTTAACCCCAATTACGGGAAAAAATGGATAAATGCAAATCTCTGATAATCTCGCTTCAGGACACAGATTCAAGCAAAACTGACAGTTGTGAGCCTCTAGTATTACGGGCGAAAGACACGAACAATATAGTGTTTATTTTAAGACTTAACTTAACCTAACCTAACCAAGCCAAATCTATCTTGATCTATGACCCTGAGTTAATTTGGGTTCGGTTGGTTCATGTCATCTATTTTTCACACACACACACACACACACACTTTAGAGAATGTCAGTCGACTAGTAGCCCTTGGTCAACCAGCTGACTTTCGTAAACAAATCCACCTTTTACCTGTGTGTGTGTGTAGGTGGGCAGTGGATTAAGAGAGGGTGACTCAGCTGACTAATACCAACTTTTATTGCAAGTGAAGGGTTGACTATAAATGTTTATGGTGTACTGCGTCTGAGAGAGAGAGAGAGAGAGAGAGAGAGAGAGAGAGTTGTCTGGTGGTACAGAATAAGAACCAACAAAAGTGTTCAGTTTTTTTTTCTAACCCAAATAAAGATACAGTTTTGGTGACAGTGACATCACAATACTATCTGGAGGCAAGTTAATCTGTCTTCTTTATACGGTAGTTCCTTTGAGCCAGGTAGAGGCATTCTCACATCTCCAGGTGAAGAAAAATCCTCCACACAGTCCTTTGAGATTCCTTCTTTGTTCTGTACCTTATGTGAGACAGATATACAGATAACGTTTACATATACCCAGTTAGCGGAAAGAAAATAATCTTTGAGAAACCATCTTTGTGTTGTAGTCTTAGTCTGTGAGAGATATAGGGCGGCCATCATTGTGTGGCAGACTCCGGGCTAAAACCTCGGTTCTCCTCCAGCAAGATTAGGAGTCCGGCTAAGCCTCAAGGGAGCGAGGGAGGGAATTGCGTTGCTCAGACTGAAGATTTGGGAAAAACAGTATAATAGATAGATGGATAGACAGACAGACAGACAGACAGACAGAAAGATAGACAGCCGAATGACCAGACAGACAGACAGACAGACGACTGACTGACTGACTGATAGATAGGGGTCTTAACTAAAGATCAACATGAACCGTCCTGAAGAACCACAACTTCCTCTCCACCATATTGTTGGCCACGTTCCCCCCCCCCCCCCCCCCCCCTTGTCTGTACTCAGGGGCAGCGCGACAGTTATGCCTCGAGGGAGAACTTAGTGGTGGCTTCGTTAATGTTGTCGTTTATTTTCTTGCTCCTCCGGGACATATCTCAGGAAGTGTTTAAGTTAAGAAGGTGAAAATTGAACGCAATAGTAACCAAATACTTTGACAATTATTATTTATTTTTATTTTTTTTTAGTTTTTTACTCAAATTTTGTTTATGGGATGACACTGTATAGTACATTGTTCCTGGCATGGCATGATGGGTAGTGTACATCGTTCCTGATATGGCTTGGGGGTGAATTACATAGTTCATGGCATGCTATGGGGAGCAGATGTACGTTGTTCATGGTAAGGCAGATGGTGTATATTGTTTATAGCATGACAGGAGACGCTGTAGTTGTTATTGACTTATCTTATCGTTATAAAATATATACAAATAAACAATCTAAAACGAAACAGTCACTGAAGAATATATTCCATTAAAACTATCAACACTTACAAATCTTCTTCTAAGAACATCAGAATCATATAATAAACCCAAAAACACAAACACAGGAGTACAGGTTCAGGTATAAAGGGCATGTACAGTAATTCCCACCTCGTGACGGTATCTTAAAGGTGGCGCCACAACCCACCTGGCCAGTAATCCCCAGACCACCTGAGCTCTCCAGGTTTCCCCACAGTCACGCTCCTTGGGTACGTCCAGACCGTGAAGCTGAAGAAACACCCCTCTTGTGTCGTCCTGCCTGTGGGGGTGTGACACCAGGCTTATGTGACTCGTGTGTAGGTTAACTTCTAAACACTTTCTTCGAGTGACCAGTGACTTAAGTTATCTGAGTGAAAGGTCTCTTTTAGTGGTTCGTAAGTTAAACCCTGCGAGTAGCTAGCGAGTTAAGCTCTCTGAGTGGGAGAGTAAGTCAAACTCTGTGAGTGGCTAATAAGTCAAGCTCTCTGAGTGGAACAGTAAGTCAAGCTCTGTGAGTGGCTAATAAGTCAAGCTCTCTAAGTGGGACAGTAAGTCAAGCTCTGTGAGTGGCTAATAAGTCAAGCTCTGTGAGTGGCTAGTAAGTCAAGCTCTGAGTGGGACAGTAAGTCAAGCTCTGTGAGTGGCTAATAAGTCAAGCTCTGTGAGTGGCTAATAAGTCAAGCTCTGAGTGGGACAGTAAGTCAAGCTCTGTGAGTGGCTAATAAGTCAAGCTCTGTGAGTGGCTAATAAGTCAAGCTCTGTGAGTGGCTAGTGAGTCAAGCTCTCTGAGTGGGACAGTAAGTCAAGCTCTGTGAGTGGCTAGTAAGTCAAGCTCTCTGAGTGGCTAGTAAGTCAAGCTCTGTGAGTGGAACAGTAAGTCAAGCTCTGTGAGTGGAACAGTAAGTCAAGCTCTCTGAGTGGAACAGTAAGTCAAGCTCTCTGAGTGGAACAGTAAGTCAAGCTCTGAGTGGGACAGTAAGTCAAGCTCTGTGAGTGGAACAGTAAGTCAAGCTCTCTGAGTGGAACAGTAAGTCAAGCTCTGTGAGTGGAACAGTAAGTCAAGCTCTGTGAGTGAGTACAGGAGCACGGTAAACAAGGGATACATCACACGGACAAAATAAACACCCTTCAGCCTCCCATAACAAGCACAAGGTCCTCTCCTCTCCTCTTTACAAACACACGGACTTAACACTCAGACACCAACACAAACAGAAACAAATAGACAAAAAATGTATTTGTCTTGTCATTCATTATCGTAAAACACACACTAGACATGTCGACGTATTAATTTAATTTTCCTCTACATTCATTTAAAGTCCAAATGAGAAATTCTCACCATAACTATTGTGCAAGAGGGTTATGTGTTGGTGGTTAACTCCCTCCTTCCTTCCCTCCTTCCTTCCCTCCTTCCCTCCTTCCCTCCTTCCTTCCCTCCTTCCTTCCCTCTCTCCCATCCACCCTCCCTTCATTACCTCTTGTTACCTTAGTATAAAACTCACCTGCCGTCACCAAAAGAGGACAGGTATGTCAGTGAGCCGCATATTATCTGTTTATCGGACAAAGAAGAACTTACGCTTTTGTTAATGACGGATTCCGACGATGTTTTGTTAACACTAAAATTAACGAAGAAAATTACATAACTACAAATAATTGGTTGGGTAGAGATAGAAAAAGAGAGAGAATGAAAGAATAAAAGACGGAGAAAAAGAGATAGAGAGAAAGAGAGAGAGAGCAAGAGAGTAATAAAAGAGAGTAAGAGACATGTAGAATCAAATACAAGAAGAGATATGAATGGAAGAAGACAAACAGCCATATAGACTTGATTAAGGTTTGGAGACACACAAGTGCCCCCTACCTCGCCCTTGAGTCAGAGTGAGGGAGCGAATATCTCTCTCTCTCTCTCTCTTTCTCTCTCTCTCTCTCTCACATTTTACAGAGTTTGAGTATAATTGAAATACCAACGTAAATCTGAGAGCAAGAATGGCATTTCGTGGATATATGCTTAGATATTAGAATTTGCGTGTGTGCGTGCGTGTGTGTGTGCGTGTGCGTGTGTGTGTGTGTGTGTGTGTGGAAGGAGGATCAAAGTATGTATGTGTGTGTGTGTATGTATTTATCTTTGTATTGTGTGTTTGCGTGTAAATACAGTATACTGCACTCACTGCCTTTACTGTCCCGGGATCAAACCACCGACTTATAGGGCAGAAGGCGAGCATTTTGTCCACTCAACCACCGCACAATGTTGCAATATACACTATGGTGCCTCAGTGTTGCAATATACACTATGGTGCCTCAGTGTTGTAATATACACTATGGTGCCTCAGTGTTGCAATATACACTATGGTGCCTCAGTGTTGCAATATACACTATGGTGCCTCAGTGTTGCAATATACACTATGGTGACTCAGTGTTGCAATATACACTATGGTGCCTCAGTGTTGCAATATACAGTACACTATGGTGCCTCAGTGTTGCAATATACACTATGGTGCCTCAGTGTTGCAATATACACTATGGTGCCTCAGTGTTGCAATATACACTATGGTGCCTCAGTGTTGCAATATACACTATGGTGACTCAGTGTTGCAATATACACTATGGTGCCTCAGTGTTGCAATATACACTATGGTGCCTCAGTGTTGCAATATACACTATGGTGCCTCAGTGTTGCAATATACACTATGGTGCCTCAGTGTTGCAATATACACTATGGTGCCTCAGTGTTGCAATATACACTATGGTGCCCCAGTGTTGCAATATACACTATGGTGCCTCAGTGTTGCAATATACACTATGGTGCCTCAGTGTTGCAATATACACTATGGTGACTCAGTGTTGCAATATACACTATGGTGCCTCAGTGTTGCAATATACACTATGGTGCCTCAGTGCCATTACACAGTCACTCTCTCTACCCTACCAAAATAGCCAGCGATATATATCAATTTATTATATTCGAGGAAGATATATTTTGAAATATTGCCACTGTGTGTGTGTGTGTGTGTGTGTGTGTGTGTGTGTGTGTGTGTGCGTGCGTGCGTGCGGGGCTGTGTAGGAGGGGAGAGGAATGGAAATGTATAACTATTGAAAATGTACTGGGCTGTATGTAAGAGATACTAACGCACCTCAAAACACACACACACACTGACACTGACATACACACACGGGCACACACACTGATACTGACATACACACACGCGCACACACTAACTGCAGGATTCTGAAACGTTAACCAGAATACATTCCACTATTTCACTATTAAATCAATCTTTCTTTTCTGCTCAATTTCCTTTATCTTTTCAACACACACACACACACACACACACACACACACACACACACATATATATATATAGGCAGTATATCGTCACAGTTGCACTACCCAAAGAATTCTACGTTTAATTATTTTCTTTGTTTAATTGTTTTCTTTACTTGTTTTCTTTGTTTTCTTTTGCTCTGTTTCAATCAATATTTTTTTTGCATGTGTTAACGAAACTCACCAACATCACAGTCTTACACTTTTATCTTTTATCTCTCTCTCTCTCTCTCTCTCTCTCTCTCTCTCTCTCTCTCTCTCTCTCTCTCTCTCTCTCTCTCTCTCTCTCTCCGTGGAATTGGGTTATGCATAGAATCTGAGAGGATGAAATCCCAACAAGCGAGGAGTGAGGTGGGTGAATAATGTATGAGATGTATGAGGAGCGGATGAGAGGTGGGTGAATAATGTATGAGATGTATGAGGGGCGTATGAGAAGTGAGTGAATTTTGTTTAGTGTATAAATAATGCAGTAGTGTAAGACTAATAGATGACTGTATGAATAATGTATAATGGATATATAAACTATGTATGAAAGGCGAGTGTTTAATATATGACTATGAATGACGTATGAAGGTGAATGAGTGTATTAAAAACATATGGATGATGGATGAGTCAAATACATTGTTACCAGATACTGTATACAACCATATAACCCTAACCTATTGATTATGATATGTGTTACAGTATGAGTGGGTCTCTCTCTCTCTCTCTCTCTCTCTCTCTCTCTCTCTCTCTCTCTCTCTCTCTCTCTCTTACACACACGCCACTTACCTTATACTTAGCATCATCAGACACAGGTAGTGTATCAGGTGAAGGGACACCAAATCCTCATGATCGCAACTCAATTTGCATACTGGCTGATCCACTAATGCGCCATCTCTCACATATCCACCCACCCCCAACCATCCCACCCGCCCCACCCACCCCACCCCACCCCACCCCCCCACCGACTCTAACCAGCCAGCCACCCTAACCACTCAGGCCAGCCAGTCACACGACACTACTTCTTGGAGGCAACATTACAGCCACAATGACCTACTGAAGTGTAGAGAGAGGTGAGAGTTTGTGTATTTTCTCTGTCTCTTCCTGTCTGTTTCCCCCTGTCTGTCTCTCCCTGTCTGTTTCCCCCTGTCTGTTAACAACTAGATATTGTATTGTTCACTGACTACAATAGTTCTATATTGAGCAACATTTATAGGCGCATACATTTGATATTTTTTTTCTTTTCCAATTGACGTTCAAATTAAAAAAAAAAACAGTTTACAAATGGAGTTGATAATATGATTTTTTCTGTTGATCACCACCACGGACGTGTATATATTTTACACTACAGTACAACATGTTAAATCTCTCTACAGTGACAGTGAGCTATTACCTGCAATGTGTAAATATTTGTCGACACCGATTGTGTGTATGTTATTTTTAGTCAAATAGTAAAATGAATGTTTCAATCGAATTAGCTTACAGTAGATCATGTCCTAACCTAACCTAACAAAGCTTAACCTAGCCTAACCTTGGTGTACAAAGGGGCATTATGATTGGGTCACCACCAACCTAGACACCTCAGTAAGCTTTAATATCTAACCATTACAACTGTGTACATAAATGAATATATCTTACAGTCACACACACTAAACAAGAGATTAATAGGTTAGGTGCAGCGGCTCAACACATGTAGATTTATTATGAAAATTGACTATATTGCTGTTGAATAAATGTGTCTCATGATTAATTAAGTTTAAGTGAAACGTGTGTGGTGTGGTGTGATGTGATGTGGTGTGGTGTGGTATCTTTGTGTCATTGTGTCTTTGACCTATTTTCACTTTTTTCTTTTCTTCAACAAACCATTTTACACTTCCATTCGTGTTAAAATCCTTCACAATAAGTTACTGTTGCAGTTTAGTGGGAGGAACCAGTCCTCTCAGAGCCCAACATTTCAACACAACAGCTTGCAACCCGACGCCTCAGCCTGTCTGCTGTAAATTATACTCTCATGGAATCAGTCCACGAGGCGAAATTCTACACTGAGTCACGAGAGAGGAGAAGCTGTGAAGGATCGAGGCTGTGTGTCTGCCCTCGAGGCCACCTGTGTCATATGTGGAGGGTCTAAAAGCAGTGTCAGTTGAGGACGGTATAAAGACTGTGTCAGGTGTAGAGGGTATAAAAACTGTGTCAGATGTGGAGGGTATGAAGACCGTGGTGTGGCAGATGTGGAGAGTATAAAAGCAGTGTCAGATGTAGAGGGTATGAAGAGTGGCAGGTGTGGAGGGTATAAAGAGTGGCAGATGTAGAGGGTATAAAGAGTGACAGGTGTGGAGGGTATAAAGAGTGGCAGGTGTGGAGGGTATAAAGAGTGGCAGGTGTGGATGCTGTAAGTTATTATCGTGTGTAATGAAAATACGAATCATATTTGCTACACACACACACACACACACACACACACACACACCGGTAGAACTACGGAGAAAAACAAACAATGGAAAAAGTGATAATTACAAAGTTGTGTTTTTCCCCACACAACCCATAACCCCGGCAGGTAGTGGGTCCCTCACGGTTATTTACACCAGGGTTGGGCATACGGGTTTGATTTACTACTATCGCCTATTGTACCGCAGCCATGTGTGTTTTACCGCTAGATAATGCCTGGGTTTTGGCCTTATTAGAGCAGGTAAGAAGTATGGTTAGGGAATTAAGAGTGTGGTAGAGGAGGTAGGGGGTGTGGTAGAGAAGGATGGTGGTGTGGTGGGGGAGGCAAAGAGTGTGGTAGGGGAAAAAGATAGTGTGAAAAATGGAACATGCTAAGTGTAGTACATGAGAGAGAGAGAGAGAGACTAACCCGTCACCAACTCACGCAGGTGTGATTAACAAAGTGTGCAGCCAGGTGTATTGTCTCACACTGCTGTACTCACTCTGCTGTGAATAAGTCAGAGAGTATGTACAGTCGCGGCTAAAAGAAATCCTGCACCCTTCCCACTACCATACCGGTGATGTCCAGGGCTTTCTACACGACGGGTCACAAGAGGGTGGGGGATGTATTGATGGGGGGAGAGCTAGGGGTGGCGGACCCGGGTAAGGTAGGAGGGTGCAAGTCAAGGGCCACATACTGTTTATAGTGAGAGTGTATGTGGTCTGAGAATTATCCTTAATACCTGAAAAAAAGATAAATAATGAAATGAATGACGTCTTATAATAATCATATAATAAGGGTCCTCATCTATTGCTCTTTCAGGCTGTAAACCTAAGACAATATAGTGATAAAACTTACGCCCATCCTTCCCCTCCTTCCTTCAGGGATTACCCTACTTTCTTCAATCCCCTCCCTCTCTGATGAGGAACAGACTACCCTCCCACACCCCTCCCACAAGTAAACCATCCCCCCTCTCCACCCCACGTGACTTACCGTGCAGAAAGGACCCGGCCAGACGCAGGGGTTAGGTGGTGGTGTGCAGGATTACTTTTGACCATGACTGTACCGAACTAAACAAATAATGTATTGGAATTACTTCTTTTAACATTCAATGCCATAATATCCTGATCCCTGGGTCTGTCAGACACACCGTTTGTGACCTCTTCTCTTTATCTTTAATCCATTTGTACCACTGCTCACCGGATGAGTATTGGGTGCACAACAAACTAGACGCTATATGTGGCAAAATTCAAAAGGCGGATGCCCGCCATTTTTAGTACACACCACAGCACACTACAGCACAGCACACACAGCACACGACACCACAGCACACCACAGGACAGCACGCACTTATAGATTATCAGTACAGATGAGCCTCGACCTGAGCCCTGACAGAACGTTACGGTTGTGTTAATTCGTCAGGCCGCGGTGAGGAAGTATATGAGAGTGATTCTGGAAGTTATATTTATGATCCATATAACATATTTATGGTTTATTAACCTTTCTAATGATTTTACCTAATGTGTGTGTGTGTGTGTGTGTGTGTGTGTGATAATAATAATAAACGGTTTATTAATAGAGTTGCAGCCGGTGGCAGGAGGTGGCGATGAAAAGGATGGTGCAGTAGTCCACTGCCAAACCTTGTGTGTGTGTGTGTGTGTGATGGCTAAGTTTGAAATTTAATTTTGTCAAATACAACAGATAGTTTATTGTATCCACATTTTTGCCTTCATTAAGTACATCAATTCCCACTTATAGGGCCGGATTGATAGTCATTACGAAGCACAATGCCAATTGATAGTGTTCGTGCTAGTCTATTAATAGTCATCCCGATAAACGAGGTATCGGAAGGGAACCATACGCATATCCCTGAAACAACATCGGGTGGCTACCCCCACCCGATAGCTGCCTTACGACAAATAATAATCATCATTATATTTTATGAAAGTTCTTCCAGTACTTTATATTACAGATGTCTACGTCGAATTATTTTATTTTTTTTGATAAGAACAATTAAAAGAAGTGTTAATACGGATAAATGAACTTTCACAACACTGTTATGAACTTGAAACATTATTGGAATGTTGACATCACAGCTCCGACTTCGGTGACGACTGCTGTCTGTGCTGTGAGCCTCATCTTCAATTAACAATTACTTCTGTTATCATTTAAGGTATGTTTATTCATTCATACAATATTTTTGTCGTAGTAGTAATAAAATTTCAACCATCTGAACCGGGAAATTCACTTATGTTTTCCGGAATGAGGCAAGCCAAGTGAGCTCACTCTATCTTGAGCTAACAAGGAAAATATCACAGTTTTTGGCCCAGTAATATAGTTTTTTTTACTTCACTGTGGTCTTTAATAATGGAGCATAACTCAATATGTAAGGTAATTCACCTGTGAGGTTTTATGAAGACAACAAAAGGAAAGAAATATACATTTATTTTTTTTATAAATGTGTAAAAATTAAGAAAATAAACTATAATTTTTCTATACATAGTTCTGCATTTCCTGAAATTCACAGCTTATATTATAGATATATAAAAATAAATCTTAACTGCCATACTTTGGACAATATTAGTAACTGACATGAAAATATTTCTATCTTGGGCACAAAAAGAAATGGTTCACTCCTTCTCTACAGCTATTTATATCAATGCATAAAATTTAATAAAAGAAACATATCCTCTATACAGTACTTTGCACAGTAAAACATATTTTATAAATACCTGTATACACCAAACAAAACTTTATTCTTTATCACAGGAAATAAATTCAATTTTTGAAAATCACAGCCTTTATGTATATTATAAATATTCACCCCCACAAATAATTACCTGCCATACTTATGACAGCTTTTGTAAACAAAAAAACCTTTGTCAAAATAAACACATGTATGTTTATTTCCTTCAAATAAAATTAGTTGAATATGTAAGAAATAGAACGAATAACTTTTACTTTAGATGCCAATTTCTGAAATATTACAACATCATTCATATGATTTAGCCATGGCATCATATGCAGCTCCTGCTTTCCTTAAAACACTAACAAATCCAAAGAATTATTCAATTTTTCATGTGTCTTTTCAATCCATGCAATTGCAGTTTGTTGTAGTTTTTGTGTTAACATCATTTCTTTTTTCAGTTTCATTTCCTCCTCATGCTCCCTATTCAATCTGTACAACTTAGATTTATGTAACTCTTCTTGTCTTTTATTACACATTTCATAGATACTTGTCACCCTCCTAGTTCGCCTTGGTTTGCTCCTTGGCCGAGAACCAGATGCCCTGGACACTGAATAAAGGTGTTGGTTGGAAGCATGAGCAGGAGGGGGTGAGGCAATATCACTCGATAGTGAGTCAGGGGCATTGACTGCCGAGGCAGGAGCAATGTTTGGTGAGGCAGGAGCAATGACTGGTGAGGCAGGAACATTGACTTGTGAGACAGGAACAGAGGGTGAAAATAGAGGTCGATAAACAGTAGATGAAACTTCAGTAAATTGTGCAGAAGACACAGATGATGGCCCTGGGGTTGGACCAGGTAAAACAAGTGGATCATAGGACTGAGTAAGTGAAGCAGAAGGTACACTTGCAGAAGTCTTCCGCATGCCACGAGCACTGGGTTGCTCGAGCACCTTGGCAAATACTGAAACAGTAAACTGTGTCAGTACACGTGTATAAGGTAAAGGTAAAAGTGACATAAGAAAAATAACAGATAAAATATTTAGCTGTCAGCCACTGTTCCCGTTTGATTTTTCGATAGCAAAAGGAGATTGAGCAATGGGAGTTATGAATGCACGCAACTGTATAAATCGATCACTTTTCTGTAATATTCTCACCTAGCTGCACATTTTCTAAGGTATTATTTGCTTCATGTACTGGTTTACTGAAGGTCTCGTAAATGTTATCAGCCATTGACAATTCTGCCCCCATCAGTGATGATGCCAAGACCATTTCTTCTGAAGCTTCCGATATTTTGAGTGGTGGACCACCACCTATCTTTGCTAGAATTTTTCTTTGCTGTATATCTCAGCTTTTAGTTCTGAAAGAAACATAACAAAATAAATACTGTATACAGTACAAAAATAAATAATTATAGCAACAGCATAGGCTTTTATCGTGCTTTCCAGGCACCTAATGTAAAGCACACCAAATCTGCAGAATAATACCTGTTTCATATAGAGTTATATGCTGTATAGCTTCGTTCTATGACAATGGCCACCCATTGTCAGTGAATAAATGGCACAAAACATGGAAATAACCTAACATTAATTTAAAATAACCTTACCTAGCTTAACTGTAACCTAACCTAACTTATTTTTTACTTAACCTAACTTTATTTTAACCTAACCTAACTTTGACTAAACTTAAGTTAATTTACCCTAATTGTAACGTAATCTAACTTAACCTCATCTAACCTAACTTTAATTTGACATAACCTAACGTTAATTTAACCTACCAAACCAAATATTAAATATGACTGCTCCACTTTTTTTTTTCACTTATCCATAACTTTTTACAGTATCAATGTTTTGCATTTACTGATTTGTAGTGTTAACAAAAATGTTGTAGTTGTCATCTTTTGTATAAAATTATTACTAAAAAGAAAACATGTCAATAAAGTATTAATTCTTAGTGTTCCATGTTGTCTTCAATTTATTCACTGGCAATTAAAGATGACAAACAAGAGAACCTAACACAGTATGGCTGAAGCACCTTTTTACTGGTGTATCCTCCATACCAGTTCCTTCATTATGAATTTAATTTGTGTTTCAGATATCATACACAATTTTAACCTAGCACTCTTAGGAGTAAAAATAAATCAATGGCTAACACTTGCACATATAAAATATATGGTCAATACTACTCAGACACCGCCTGGAATAGCATATAGGCATACATAACTTATAAAAGTAGACATAAAAACACTTATTTTGATATATAACTGAACGTGATCATAAAATTATATGAAGGAAGGGAAAATGGGGAGGTGAGATGGGAGCTTTCCTTCTGTCTACTGCGGTAGGAGGTGGGACTCCTCACAAGACACGTCACTTAAATACTGTAATCCTAATCAATTTAGTAACCTACTGGCAAAAAAACATATTTTTTAAATACTAAACTTAGAAATAAACATATACTTACTTCCGTTTTATGTGCTCGTAACTTCTCTTGAGCTGCTTGGCTGAGCGAGGGATTTGGTCTGGGTAGCTGGCGTTGAATGAAGCAGTAATTTCATCCCAGGCCTTTCTTTTCCTATCATTTATGGTGTTGCTTGTAGACCTGTCCTCAATGATTGGCCTTTGCTCAATATGGCGCAAAAGTGCCATGTGTTGGGTTTCAGACAGAGCTGCAGAACGTTCTCTTACTACCTCCATGTTTGATAACACGCGCGCAAACATTGTTGCCAAGTGCTCAGATGAAAAAATTATCTATTTTGTTTCGAACAAATAACAAAGTTCAATTTTATTAAAAAAATATATTTTACAATATATTATTGTGCCGGTATAAAATAACAACTAAATATCTCTCTAAATCGTCTTTCTAATTTTGTGAAATAATACATTTGGCACACGCGCATGGCCAAAAAAAATTTTGCCATCCGACACGAGCTGCCGTGTTTACACGCTCATGTAAGTATCTTGGAATATGGCACTCAGCGTTGGGTGGTTGCATCCCGACACACGATCATCGACATGATCGTGATCGTCATTATCGTCGTAATGACTGTCAGTACGGCCCATAGAACGAAACACATAAATGTGCTTGAATATCCCTCACGCAGGTGTGAATAACAAAGTGTACGGCCAGGTGTGTTATCACACACTGTTGTACTCACGCAGGTGTGAATAACAAAGTGTGCGGCCAGGTGTATTATCTCACACTGTTGTACTCACGCAGGTGTGAGTAACAAAGTGTACGGCCAGGTGTGTTATCACACACTGTTGTACTCACGCTAGTGTGATTAACAAAGTGTGCGGCCAGGTGTGTTATCTCACACTGTTGTACTCACGCTGGTGCGATTAACAAAGTGTGCAGCCAGGTGTATTGTCTCACACTGCTGTACTCACTCTGGTGTGAATAAGTCAGAGAGTATGTACAGTCGCGGCTAAAAGAAATCCTGCACCCTTCCCACTACCATACCGGTGATGTCCAGGGCTTTCTACACGACGGGTCACAAGAGGGTGGGGGATGTATTGATGGGGGGAGAGCTAGGGGTGGCGGACCCGGGTAAGGTAGGAGGGTGCAAGTCAAGGGCCACATACTGTATATAGTGAGAGTGTATGTGGTCTGAGAATTATCCTTAATACTTGAAAAAAAGATAAATAATGAAATGAATGACGCCTTATAATAATCATATAATAAGGGTCCTCATCTATTGCTCTTTCAGGCTGTAAACCTAAGACAATATAGTGATAAAACTTACGCCCATCCTTCCCCTCCTTCCTTCAGGGATTACCCTACTTTCTTCAATCCCCTCCCTCTCTGATGAGGAACAGACTACCCTCCCACACCCCTCCCACAAGTAAACCATTTCCCCTTTCCACCCCACGTGACTTACCGTGCAGAAAGGACCCGGCCAGACGCAGGGGTTAGGTGGTGGTGTGCATGATTACTTTTGACCATGACTGTACAGAACTAAACAAATAATGTATTGGAAATACTTCTTTTAAGATTCAGTGCCATAATATCCTGATCCCTGGGTCTGCCAGACACACCGTTTGTGACCTCTTCTCTTTATCTTTAATCCATTTGTACTACTGCTCACCGGATGAGTATTGGGTGCACAACAAACTAGACGCTATATGTGGCAAAATCCAAAAGGCGGATGCCCGCCATTTTTAGTACACACCACACCACACTACAGCACAGCACACCACACCACACCACAGGACAGCACACACTTATAGATTATCAGTACAGATGAGCCTCGACCTGAGCCCTGACAGAACGTTACGGTTGTTTTAATTCGTCAGGCCGCGGTGAGGAAGTATATGAGAGTGATTCTGGAAGTTATATTTATGATCCATATAACATATTTATGGTTTATTAACCTTTCTATTGATTTTACCTAATATGTGGGTGGGTGTGTGTGTGGGTGTGATATTAATCGGTTTGCGTATCGTAATCCTGAGTAATGGTTCGCCTGTGCAGTTGGCGAGTTGTCCGGCCTTCTTGGACTATTCCTTGACACTGGGTCATGCAACTCGTTAAATCAGGGTGTGGTTGTTGTTTTGCCGACAGCTTGTACACCTTAAACAAATTCACGCCTAGGTGGCCCTAGGGCCGGCCATCCTCGATTCGAGGGGCTTCCATTATTTATTATTATATATGTGCGAGTGTGTGTGTGTGTGTGTGTGTGATGGCTAAGTTTGAATTTTTAATTTTGTCAAATACAACAGATAATTTATTGTATCCACATTTTTGCCTTCATTAAGTACGTCAATTCCCACTTATAGAACGAAACACATAAATGTGCTTGAATGTCCCTCACGCAGGTGTGAATACCAAAGTGTGCGGCCAGGTGTATTGCCTCACACTGTTGTACTCACGCAGGTGTGAATAACAAAGTGTGCAGCCAGGTGTATTATATCACACTGTTGTACTCACGCTGGTGCGATTAACAAAGTGTGCGGCCAGGTGTATTATCTCACACTGTTGTACTCACGCTGGTGCGATTAACAAAGTGTGCAGCCAGGTGTGTTATATCACACTGTTGTAATCACGCTGGTGCGATTAACAAAGTGTGCAGTCAGGTGTGTTATATCACACTGTTGTACTCACGCTGGTGTGAATAACAAAGTGTGCGGCCAGGTGTATTGTCTCACACTGCTGTACTCACGCTGGTGTGAATAACAAAGTGTGGGGCCAGGTGTATTGCCTCACACTGCTTTACTCACGCTGGTGCGATTAACAAAGTGTGCGGCCAGGTGTATTGTCTCACACTGCTGTACTCACTCTGGTGTGAATAAGTCAGAGAGTATGTACAGTCGCGACTAAAAGAAATCCTGCACCCTTCCCACTACCATACCGGTGATGTCCAGGGCTTTCTACACGACGGGTCACAAGAGGGTGGGGGATGTATTGATGGGGGGAGAGCTAGGGGTGGCGGACCCGGGTAAGGTAGGAGGGTGCAAGTCAAGGGCCACATACTGTATATAGTGAGAGTGTATGTGGTCTGAGAATTATCCTTAATACTTGAAAAAAAGATAAATAACGAAATGAATGACGCCTTATAATAATCATATAATAAGGGTCCTCATCTATTGCTCTTTCAGGCTGTAAACCTAAGACAATATAGTGATAAAACTTACGCCCATCCTTCCCCTCCTTCCTTCAGGGATTACCCTACTTTCTTCAATCCCCTCCCTCTCTGATGAGGAACAGACTACCCTCCCACACCCCTCCCACAAGTAAACCATCCCCCCTCTCCACCCCACGTGACTTACCGTGCAGAAAGGACCCGGCCAGACGCAGGGGTTAGGTTAGGTGGTGGTGTGCAGGATTACTTTTGACCATGACTGTACAGAACTAAACAAATAATGTATTGGAAATACTTCTTTTAACATTCAATCCATAATATCCTGACCCCTGGGTCTGTCAAACACACCGTTTGTGACCTCTTCTCTTTATCATTAATCCATTTGTACTACTGCTCACCGGATGAGTATTGGGTGCACAACAAACTAGACGCTATATGTGGCAAAATTCAAAAGGCGGATGCCCGCCATTTTTAGTACACACCACACCACACTACAGCACAGCACACCACACCACAGCACACCACACCACAGGACAGCACACACTTATAGATTATCAGTACAGATGAGACTCGACCTGAGCCCTGACAGAACGTTACGGTTGTGTTAATTCGTCAGGCCGCGGTGAGGAAGTATATGAGAGTGATTCTGGAAGTTATATTTATGATCCATATAACATATTTATGGTTTATTAACCTTTCTAATGATTTTACCTAATGTGTGTGTGTGTGTGTGTGTGATATTAATCGATTTGCGTATCGTAATCCTGAGTAATGGTTCGCCTGTGCAGTTGGCGAGTTGTCCGGCCTTCTTGGACTATTGCTTGACACTGGGTCATGCAACTCGTTAAATCAGGGTGTGGTTGTTGTTTTGCCGACAGCTTGTACACTTTAAACAAATTCACGCCTAGGTGGCCCTAGGGCCGGCCATCCTCGATTCGAGGGGCTTCCATTATTTATTATTATATATGTGTGTGTGTGTGTGTGTGTGTGTGTGTGTGATGGCTAAGTTTGAATTTTTAATTTTGTCAAATACAACAGATAATTTATTGTATCCACATTTTTGCCTTCATTAAGTACGTCAATTCCCACTTATAGAACGAAACACATAAATGTGCTTGAATGTCCCTCACGCAGGTGTGAATAACAAAGTGTGCGGCCAGGTGTGTTATCACACACTGTTGTACTCACACAGGTGTGAATAACAAAGTGTGCGGCCAGGTGTGTTATCACACACTGTTGTACTCACGCTGGTGCGATTAACAGTGTGTGCAGCCAGGTGTATTGTCTCACACTGCTGTACTCACTCTGGTGTGAATAACAAAGTGTGCGGCCAGGTGTATTATCACACACTGTTGTACTCACTCTGGTGTGAATAAGTCAGAGAGTATGTACAGTCGCGACTAAAAGAAATCCTACACCCTTCCCACTGCCATACCGGTGATGTCCAGGGCTTTCTACACGACGGGTCACAAGAGGGTGGGGGATGTATTGATGGGGGGAGAGCTAGGGGTGGCGGACCCGGGTAAGGTAGGAGGGTGCAAGTCAAGGGCCACATACTGTATATAGTGAGAGTGTATGTGGTCTGAGAATTATCCTTAATACTTGAAAAAAAGATAAATAATGAAATGAATGACGCCTTATAATAATCATATAATAAGGGTCCTCATCTATTGCTCTTTCAGGCTGTAAACCTAAGACAATATAGTGATAAAACTTACGCCCATCCTTCCCCTCCTTCCTTCAGGGATTACCCTACTTTCTTCAATCCCCTCCCTCTCTGATGAGGAACAGACTACCCTCCCACACCCCTCCCACAAGTAAACCATTTCCCCTTTCCACCCCACGTGACTTACCGTGCAGAAAGGACCCGGCCAGACGCAGGGGTTAGGTGGTGGTGTGCATGATTACTTTTGACCATGACTGTACAGAACTAAACAAATAATGTATTGGAATTACTTCTTTTAACATTCAGTGCCATAATATCCTGATCCCTGGGTCTGTCAGACACACCGTTTGTGACCTCTTCTCTTTATCTTTAATCCATTTGTACTACTGCTCACCGGATGAGTATTGGGTGCACAACAAACTAGACGCTATATGTGGCAAAATTCAAAAGGCGGATGCCCGCCATTTTTAGTACACACCACACCACACTACAGCACAGCACACCACACCACAGCACACCACACTACACCACAGCACACCACAGGACAGCACGCACTTATAGATTATCAGTACAGATGAGCCTCGACCTGAGCCCTGACAGAACGTTACGGTTGTGTTAATTCGTCAGGCCGCGGTGAGGAAGTATATGAGAGTGATTCTGGAAGTTATATTTATGATCCATATAACATATTTATGGTTTATTAACCTTTCTAATGATTTTACCTAATGTGTGTGTGTGTGTGTGTGTGTGTGTGTGTGTGTGTGATAATAATAATATACGGTTTATTAATAGAGTTGCAGCCGGTGGCTGAAAATATACAAACTTAAATTTGATATAGACATAGTGATATACGTTGAATACATTTACAGGGCTGTACACCACATAAATCTGGAGTTGTTTATTATTTTAACAATAGATGGGATGGTGCTATTCTTATATCTATCGGTGCGGGCTCTTATGGGCGGAATTTTGTTGTAGTGGCGGACTGCGCGAGGTGGGCCGGGGACTGCCGGTGGCAGGAGGTGGCGATGAAAAGGATGGTGCAGTAGTCCACTGCCAAACCTTGTGTGTGTGTGTGTGTGTGTGTGTGTGATGGCTAAGTTTAAATTTTGTCAAATACAACAGATAGTTTATTGTATCCACATTTTTGCCTTCATTAAGTACATCAATTCCCACTTATAGAACGAAACACATAAATGTGCTTGAATGTCCCTCACGCAGGTGTGAATAACAAAGTGTACGGCCAGGTGTATTGCCTCAACCTGCTTTACTCACACAGGTGTGAATAACAAAGTGTGCAGCCAGGTGTATTGCCTCACACTACTTTACTCACGCAGGTGTGAATAACAAAGTGTGCAGGCAGGTGTATTGCCTCACACTGCTTTACTCACGCAGGTGTGAATAACAAAGTGTGCAGCCAGGTGTATTGCCTCACACTGTTTCTACTTGGGAATTGACTTACTTAATGAAGGCAAAAATGTGGATACAATAAACTATCTGATGTATAAGACAAAATTCAAACTTAGCCATCACACACACACACACACACACACACACGCACTCTTCACCCTCCCGTCACCAACACTTCACCCTCCCGTCACCAACACTTCACCCTCCCGTCACCAACACTTCACCCTCCCGTCACCAACACTTCACCCTCCCGTCACCAACACATCACCCTCCCGTCACCAACACATCACCCTCCCGTCACCAACACTTCACCCTCCCGTCACCAACACTTCACCCTCCCGTCACCAACACTTCACCCTCCCGTCACCAACACATCACCCTCCCGTCTCCAAGCCGTCAACAAGCCGTCACCCTCCCGACGCCTTGACTGACAGAGCGTAAATCATAAAGTCTGCCAAAAGTCACACACTAATGCACCTCCCACTCCATCTCAGGTTTGCCAGGTGGCCTTCATGCGAGGATAAATTGTATATATCACTCCTCTGTTGCAAAGTTGATGTGTGCAATTTGGGAGAAAGTTTGGGACGTGAATAAGAAATATCATATTATATACTAAATGGCGTGTGTAGGTGTGAGAAAATTACCCTTGTCGTTTAATTTGTTCTTTTTTAGTCAGCTACGTCCTTGACCCTTTGCGTGTGTGTGTGTGTGTGTGTGTGTGTGTGTGTGTGTGTGTGTGTGTGTGCGTCAAGTGAACATTTAGTTATTTTTGTTATTTGTTTATGCCATGGAATTAAATACGTACATATTTACACACACACACACACACACACACACACACACACACACACACACACAAAAGGCCGCGCCGTCGTGACTGACAAGAGTAATCAGTGAAGGGAGGCAGCAACCAACACCTTAATATTTACTTCTCACCGACCAGCATTACGTTTCCATCATCAGGTTGGTAAGTGTAGCAACTCTTACTATTTACTGCCCGTCACTTGAGGCTCACCGCTGGGTGTTTTAGTGGTAGGAGAGAGAGAGAGAGAGAGAGAGAGAGACCTATAGTGAAGTGTCTGTCTGTCTGTCTGTCTGTCTGTTACCTCGACATACACGAACTCATAAATCCATTAGACGACACTACCTCAACACCCAGTTCAGCCGGGACCCTTTCGAGGCGTCACTAAATCTCTCATAGGCTTTCCTCACACCTCCCTCTGGCAACACTGACAAGTAAACAAGAGGTCCGTGTCCCTGAGATGGGTACATATGTCCTCGAATCATTTATATAAGTGTCCTAAATTCCCTCCTCCATGTCTAGAGTGTAAGACATGGGGGTGTCCGCTCAATAGCATGTATGTCCTAGATTGAGCCAGTGTCTTGAACTGAGCTGGGTCGTGTTTGTTGTTTTGACTTGACTTAAACTAACTTCACCTGACCTATAACTACTCTTATACGTAACAAAACCTAACCTAATGTAGCCTAAACTGTAATGACCTAAGCTTTAACTTACCTAACCTAACCTGAAGTATAACCTCACCTATTCTAACCTAGCTTAACCTAACCTATATTAACTTAACCCATCCTAACCTACCCTATTATAACCTAACTTAACCTACCTAGACCAATAACCTAACATAACTTAACATAACACATTAATCTTAAAGGGCATTGTTTTTCCTCACACACACACACACACACACACACACACACACACACACACATATTTGCGAGCAGTCCATTATCTCTCTCTCTCTCTCTCTCTCTCTCTCTCTCTCTCTCTCTCTCTCTCTCTCTCTCTCTCTCTTCCCCACCCTCACCCTTCTTCACTTCCCCTCTCCACCCCAACTCTGCCAAAATACAATATTCACATGGACCCGTCACCTCAATAACAAAACAAGAACACCTTTTAACAATTCAAAATCCATCCAAAATTAAAAAAAAAAATATATATATAATAATAATTCTAACATTTCCACCCCCATGTGTTATGCAGCTCGGCGCTCTGTCAGATAAGTAGCCACAGACACGACAATGCAATTCTTGGGTCGTGTTGTAATTTGTTTTATCTGAATGAGTTTGACTGAGGTGAAATTTGGTATTATCGTGGGTGAGAAACCATTCGGAAATATTCACGCAGGTGGGGTAGGTGGGTGGGTGGGTGGGTGAGGTGGGGTGTGTGTTTGTTTTGTGGGGGATGAGGAAGGGTGTGGAGGGGAGAAAAGGGGAGGGGAATGAAAAGATGGGTAGACGAGGGTAATGTGGGAAGGGTGATAAGGTGGGGGGATGATGGGTGATGACGGGAGAGGTAGGGATGATGGGATGGGGAGGTGAAGCCGACATTACAACCCTCACAACTTGCACAGTAAAGCTGACATTACAACCCTCACAACTTCCACAGTAAAGCCGACATTACAACCCTCACAACTTCCACAGTAAAGCCAACATTACAACCCTCACAACTTCCACAGTAAAGCCGACATTACAACCCTCACAACTTGCACAGTAAAGCTGACATTACAACCCTCACAACTTCCACAGTAAAGCCGACATTACAACCCTCACAACTTGCACAGTAAAGCCGACTTTAAACAACCCTAATAGGTGAAAAAGTTCCACAGTTTCTGATATTTAGTAAAAGTTATGGAAAGTCCTAATTGGGGAAACAGGTAGAAAATTAGTTTTATTTATTCACTGATTTTAGGAGAAGTGATACCAAATAAACGAAGCTCATTAAGTGTAGTAGTAGTAGTAGTAGTAGTAGTAGTAGTAGTAGTAGTAGTAGTAGTAGTAGTTGTTGTAGTAGTAGTAGTTGTAGTAGTAGGACGCGGGGATAGCGAGCTTTCTTCGACATCAGGATTTTTGATCCCATGGCCGTTTGTCCCCGTAACCTAGCTCTCGATGCTGCACATAGGAGGAACGAGAACGACAAGAGAAGGGCATATGGGGAGAGAATTCAAAACGTTGATCAAGGCAGCTTCACTCCTCTAGTGTTCACAAACTCTGGTGGGATGGGCCCAAGTGCAAGATGTTTCTACGCCAGACTCGCGGAGGTGATCTCCGAACAGAAGCAGCAGCCCAGAAGTTATGTTACAGCCTGGATGAGATGTCGACTGCCCTTCTCTCTCCTTAGGTCTGCTTTGCTCTGCTTCAGGGGAACGAGAGCATCGGCCCCAAAGCCGACAACAGTTGCAGATATTGACTATGAGGCAACAGTCACTGAATGCCGCATAGATTTGCGGCTCAACACAGCTAGGGTAGCTACTTATGTATTAGGATATTTAATTTTAAGGTACTAAAATGACAGCGAAGGTGTGGCTATTGGGGGAGGCTGGAGGCCATTTTATAAAAAAAGAAAACAATAGTATTGGTAGTGATGGTGGGAACAGACTAAATTGGTTATGAAGGAAACTGTTCATGACCCTCTTAAAGGCTTAAAGGATTATGAGTTTGTGATGAAAAATATATTAATATGTATTTAAATTGTGTGTTAAAGCCCAGCAAGAGAATATGGCCTAGCTTCTGTACAGTAATGTGTAATATGCATTTATTTAAGTGTGTGAGACTACCAGAGTTGGTGCCTAGGGTTAGTAGTAATGTTGGTCATATGTTGATTTTGTTTTCCCTACACGTTAAAGTTAGTATATATGATAGTAGCTCTCTCTCTCTCTCTCTCTCTCTCTCTCTCTCTCTTGAAATGCACTATTTTTTCAATATATTTTTAAGAGAAAATATTTATGTAAGTATATTTATACACAACTGCGTATGTATACTCATATAAGTATATTTATTCGCGTCCTAGTATACATGCTCATGTAAATTTATACATAAATGTATATTGTTGTCTTCTCCCACAAGACTATGAATAGTTAAAAAGGCTCCAACATTAACCTGTCAACTGAGCTCTCTCTCTCTCTCTCTCTCTCTCTCTCTCTCTCTCTCTCTCTCTCTCTCTCTCTCTCTCTCTCTCTCTCTCACCCATAAGCTTCCCCCATCACCATCTACAGATCAAGACGATAATAACAAACTGTATATGACTGACAAACAACCATATAAATATTTTTTTTTTACACACAAACAAGATTCACATATTAGTTACATATTTACCCACACATTCAAGGGGGTTCAACACACACACACACACACGGACATTCCTTCAGGTGGGATATAACTAACTCCAAACATCAAGAAATTTACGAAGTTCACATTTTGCAGGCTTGCGTGTCTTTATATATGCAACAGTAAAAGCATCCTAGGAAACGAAACTCCCCCAAGAAGAACAATCACAGGTGTTACATATTACACTCACATGCAAGAAGACAAAAAGTATAAGATGAAACGAACTTCATACAGACACACTAGCATATATTGCAGTTATTTATTTATTTGCATATACAGCACGGTTTTACATCTGACGAAACGAACTCCTTTCAGAAAGAGAATTACAGATGTTGCATATTACACTCGCATATTGTGTTACATAAGATAGACGAGTTAGCAGAAGTACCACACACACACACACACACACACACACACACACACACACACACACACACACACATACACACACACACACACACACACATACATACTACTACTACTACTACTACTATTTTTTTTTAACGTGGCCTCCAGCCTCCCCCAATAGCCGCACCTTCGCTGCCATTTTATTACCTTACTATTACCACTGCCACAACTTTGCTGTCACTCGGAATCGAGAATCACGATCATCCAACTATGAGACAATGATAAGAGTAATTAGGAGTGCCACCTTCGTTGGTGAGTTCTGAGGTTACTAAAGAGGCCGATACGGGACCGGCAGGGTCGTCTGCAGGTGTTGCACGTGTGGAGGGCTACATCTAGTGCGGGAGGGGCGGCGGCATCGCCTTTCCGTCGTTGGCGCTTGTCTGCCTCGGTATACAGTCGGGCTAACTCGAAAGTATTGACACTCCTCCAAGCGTTACGATTACTATTCGTTAGGTGACTGTAAAGTACAGTAGCTGCTTTGGTTGTCTACTGTCGCCCATGCGGGTAACATGGCCAATCCATCGTAGTTGTTCATGGATAATGGTAGCCTCGATGCTTCTACAGTTGGTTTTAACGAGAATACTCGGAGGATGGAACGTAGACTACATCGGTGAAAGTTTTCAAGTGCCTTGAGGTGCCTCCTGTATGTGACCCATGTCTCGCTGCAATAAAGCAGGGTGAGGAGGACCAATGCTCGATATACGTGCAATTTTGAAGATAATTTCATCCCCCTACAGCTGAAGACATGGGTTCGGAGTCTACCAAATGCTTGAGATGCACATCTGATCCGATGCTGAATCTCTTCATTGATGTCCGCGGTGGTGGACAGGTGGGAGCCGAGATATTGAAACTGGGTAACATTAGAGAGGGTAGTAACGTTAAGCTGGATGGATGGTGAAGGTGTGTCTGAACCAGGGCCAGGCTGAAAGAGAATCTGAGTCTTATGTACATTACCTCAAGGCCGAAGTGTGTATACGCATCTGGGTAGGAGTTCAGGATCTCCTGTAGGTCGCGTTCAGCGTGAGCGACAAGGGTGAGGTCGTCTGCATACTGAAGTTTAGTAACGGAAGCTGCCACACGCCTTTACTTCACACGTTCCACACGTCCTTACTCCATTCACTCCACACGTCTTTACTCCATACACTCCACTCATCTTTACTTCACACACTCCACACGTCCTTACTCCACACACTCCACACGTCTTTACTCCACACACTCCACACGTCTTTACTCCATACACTCCACACGTCTTTACTTCACACACTCCACACGTCTTTACTCCACACACTACACACGTCTTTACTTCATACACTCCACACGTCTTTACTCCATACACTCCACACGTCTTTACTTCACACACTCCACACGTCTTTACTCCACACACTCCACACGTCTTTACTCCATACACTCCACACGTCTTTACTTCACACACTCCACACGTCTTTACTCCACACACTACACACGTCTTTACTTCATACACTCCACACATCTTTACTCCACACACTACAGATGTCTTTACTCCACACGCTCCACACGTCTTTACTCCACACGTTCCACATGTCTTTACTCCACACGTTCCACACGTCTTTACTCGACACGTCCAATATCCAGCTACCAAGGGGTGTTAAGAGGGACCATCACTAATACGGGTAAAGGACACACTAAATTGCTTTCTTCTTAATCAAAATTTATTCCCCTCGTCTTTAATGGTTCTCCTAATGTTCTTAACCATCATTTTATCACTAGTAATTGGATATGAAAAAATCATTATATTTCCCTTAACAAGTATTTTCCGTTTGTCTGTAGGTAAATACTCCTCGATTTTTTTTTTCATGAACGAATAATTTTACTTAAATAGTTTCAAAGGTTCGCCATTTTTTTTTTTTCGTATTAAGTAATGACAGAGAAGTTTAGTTACAGCAGAGTCTCAGTGTAAGTTGGACGTCATTGTTGTGTCCGCCTTTGTGTCGTCTCTTAAGTCAGCCAGTTGTTATGAGTCAGCAAAAACCCGGGAGAAACTTGGGTAATAATCTTTAAGAATCCAACCCAAACTGTTGAGACGAATATTCAACAAACAACAATAAAGTTACGAAGAAATGTAAACAGCAATATAGATTAAAAAAAAAAAAAACCATTCAGTGAAGATCCTTGAAGTCGCCAACCTGGACGAATGTTGTGTAGATCAAATGTATAAAAAAAATATATATATGTACACGTGGATGCCACAAAATATCATACCAAAGTTGTTTTTTTTTTCTTGAGGATTAAATCATTTTCAAGAGAGAGTCTCCACTGTCGAGCCTCACAGGAACAAAAATCTTTTTCAGGGCAAAATGAAACCGAAAACTGAGTGTGTAAACTTGTGGTCTGGAGAGCTGTGCATCTATCTGGGGACTCTAGTAAAAAAACACCGAGCAACAGAAAAGAGCAAGACATGTAAATAAGAAGAACCAAGAAGAATTTTCCAGAGTATTGGCTTGGGAGGAGCTGGGAGTTATTGCACACCTGGCAGCCATGGAGGAGATGCAAAGCAGGCAGTATTCGCAAAGCTGATTATCAAGTAATCTGGCCAACTGCTGCATCTCTTGGCAACTGCCTCGCTATAATCTCCCGCCAGGATCAACTCCCAATGTAGGACACTCACGTTTTCCTTTCCTCGATTTATTTGACGTCGCTGTTCCGTGTAAAACGTTACTTTGGTCTCGTCTGTATGCCCACATGATTTACCAGGATAGCGGTACGAGTATTTTCTCCAGAGATTCTGTGAACTCTCACCCGGCAGCTGTGTCTTGCCCTCACCGCTGGTGCTGCCAGCCGTAAGAACTAACGATCCCTTATTTCCAAATTTAATCCTTTTATACGAGGTGTTACGTTAGCCTCGCCGACTAATGGTGGTTCTCTTTAGCGTGACGCTAATGGAGTGAGGCTCTCAGTACCATCTTAGTAACTCCATTTCCTTGTTACCGGTATGGCGAGAACTCGGTTACTGCAAAACCTTTGACCTCGCTGGAAGACGAAATTTATTATTATTTTACATCACAAATCCTCACTAGCTAAAGCGTTTAACTCTGTGGCCGCAATAAATATAACAAAATGGTGCAGGAACATCTGTGGAACTAAAAAATGCTGCCTGACTTTGTGCTGTTGTTAAAAAAAATGATGCGTAAATACAGTATATTTTATGAAGTTCAGTTGAGGAAAAGATATTGTGTCCGTAACTGATGAGGACTAATAAATATTAAATAACATGGATGAACACACGGAGCGGTAAGACCAACAAATAATAATAATAATAATAATAATAATAATAATAATAATAATAATAATAAGTTACATACAAGATAATTCTGCATTCAATATTTATTTTGCTGGAGTTTTAATTAACAATTTTAAGTTCTTTCAAGTCTCATCATATATACCATCATCGTCATCATGTATCATCATATATACCTTCATCATCATCATGTATCATCATATATACCTTCATCATCATCATGTATCATCATATATGCCTTCATCATCATCAAGTATCATCATATATACCTTCATCATCATCATGTATCATCATATATACCTTCATCGTCATCATGTATCATCATATATACCTTCATCATCATCATGTATCATCATATATACCTTCATCATCATCATGTATCATCATATATACCTTCATCATCATCATGTATCATCATATATACCTTCATCATCATCATGTATCATCATATATACCTTCATCATCATCATGTATCATCATATATACCTTCATCATCATCAAGTATCATCATATATACCTTCATCATCATCATGTATCATCATATATACCTTCATCATCATCATGTATCATCATATATACCTTCATCATCATCATGTATCATCATATATACCTTCATCATCATGTATCGTCATTTATACCTTCATCATCATCACCATGTATCATCATATATACTTTCATCATCATCATCATTTATACCTCCATCATTATCATCATCATCATCATGTATTATCATATATACCTTCATCATCATCATGTATCATCATATATGCCTTCATCATCATCAAGTATCATCATATATACCTTCATCATCATCATGTATCATCATATATACCTTCATCATCATCATGTATCATCATTTATACCTCATCATCATCATGTATCATCATATATACCTCATCATCATCATGTATCATCATATATACCTTCATCATCATCATGTATCATCATATATACCTTCATCATCATGTATCATCATATATACCTTCATCATCATCATGTATCATCATATATACCTTCATCATCATCGTATCATCATATATACCTTCATCATCATCATGTATCATCATTTATACCTCCATCATCATGTATCATCATTTATACTTTCATCATCATCATCATCATGTATCATCATATATACCATCATCATCATGTATCATCATATATACCTTCATCATCATCATGTATCATCATATATACTTTCATCATCATCATCATTTATACCTCCATCATTATCATCATCATCATCATGTATCATCATTTATACTTTCATCATCATCATGTATCATCATATATACCATCATCATCATGTATCATCATATATACCTTCATCATCATCATGTATCATCATATATACCTTCATCATCATCATCATCATCATATATACCTTCATCATCATCATCATGTATCATCATATATACCATCATCATCATGTATCATCATATATACCATCATCATCATGTATCATCATATATACCTTCATCATCATCATGTATCATCATATATACCTTCATCATCATCATCATCATATATACCTTCATCATCATCATCATGTATCATCATTTATACTTTCATCATCATCATGTATCATCATATATACCATCATCATCATGTATCATCATATATACCTTCATCATCATCATGTATCATCATATATACCTTCATCATCATCATCATCATATATACCTTCATCATCATCATCATAAATATACCTTTATGTATTAATCGTTAGCTCGGGACAGCCGGCAGCACATCCAGCTTGTTAGGTAATGAAGTAAACAAGACCAGTTAGACTCAGCAGATGAACAGCGGGAGAAGGATTATATTAGTTGTTGAGTGAATTATACACAACACACTCTTGGGCCTACACTACAGTCTGCCATCTTGAAATTCTTTTGTTTTCTTCTTTTATATAAATTACTGGGTGATGTGACTGAGAGGATACAGCACTTGACTCTTGTTCCAAGGGTCGTTGGTAAATCGGTAACTAACTTTACAGTGTGGGAAGTGAAGTCGATCGAGTTCAGTGGCGGCCACAATGCCTCCTTGTGTATATAGTGTACTGTATTGACACTCCCTAATGGCCCGTCAAGCCTATGGTTATATATTACTTCACTTTTATATTATTTTTTGTTTTATTTGTAACAAACAGACGTTTAGTCTGATTACCATTATATAAACGACAGTGTGGTGTATATATCGTTAACTGTATATAGATTATACCTCTTTATAAAGCATATATATAACCATAAGAGGTATGTAGACTAAATGACAGACAAACACTCACTCTCTCACACATAGAAATGGACAAACACAAACACCCTCACACACACTAAAACAAAACCTTCCACCAGTATTTCCTCACTGACAGATAGGTGGTAATGGACTTAAGTTTGATAATTACCCCCACACCTGATATTACCTGGTGTGGACAGCTCACCTAAGCCTAGCTGCATCTTCTTCATTACACGTGTTTGTTTGTTGCGTTTATTCTGTAGCGATAATGTCCATAATCTAGCAAGTCTACGGACTTGGCGCACCCACATTCAACCACAACAATTGCAATTGATAAAGAAATATATATATATATATATATATATGCAAGTAAATCACTGTAGGTGCGCGTGATCTAGGTATATGCTGATAACCACAAGGAAAGAAGAAAACACGAAGTTCCCAAGCGCTTTCGTGTAATTCACATCTTCAGGGATGAGTACAGACTAGTCTGTACTCATCCCTGAAGATGTGAATTACACGAAAGCGCTTGGGAACTTCGTGTTTTCTTCTTTCCTTGTGGTTATCAGCATTTATATATATATATATATATATATATATATATATATATATATATATATATATATATATATATATATATTCCCTTGTGTGTGGTCAGCTGAACGACTTAGGTTACCCTGTCATAATTGGCTGTTGTGACGTGACACTCAAGCCTCAAGATACTGCCCGAACACCCTGAATACACTAACATTTTCTTGGATCACTCACAATAATTCTAGGTAGTTCTCTGTTTATGCTACATGAATAAATTATCAAATTGATTTTTAAGCAATCTCTGATTTTTCCTCGATCGAATGAACCCTGTTATGATTTTAAGCTTTTGTTGTGAAAAAATATATGATAACGCATCTATAAACTTCAACAAGATCTCCCTCTACACACTCTGTACCATATACTGAGCTTCACGCATCCTGCCCTTTAAAGTTTCTGAAGTTACAGTAAGTGGTTGAAAAAAAACTTCATTGTTGACAACCTTAAGAGGAAAAAGTTACTTGTTAGTTTGTCCACAATAAATGTTTACAGTCTGCAAGGTCATCTAATTACCGGGTATACTGCTTTAGGCAGAAGTAACAGGTACATCACTCTATTGTGTCAGCTTGTCATCGGGACCATTAGAGGGCGACATAATCTGCCCCGGACCAATACTTAACATAAGAAAATAAGGAGTCTGCAATAGGCCGGTTGGCCAGCGCATGGCAGCTCCTGTCTAGAGCTACTACCACTCTCTATCATCCATGAATCTATCTAGCCTCCTTTTAAAACTTTCCAGCGTTCCAGCACTTACTACAAAGTTGCTAAGCTTGTTCCACTCGTCCACCACCCTATTTGTGAAGCAGTTCCTTCCTATCTCCCTCCTAAACCTAAACTTATCCAACTTTAATCCGTTGCTTCGAGTTCCATCCTGCTCGGATATTATAAGAACTACTCTATATCTCCTTTAATGATTCCTTTCACCCAATTAAATACTTCTATCATATCTAAGACTGACGGACTGACGGACGGACACAAACGCAATCTTTACCAGGCTGTGTGAAACTTCATTAACATATTATATAGAACTTGGTATTGCAATTATTTTTTAGACGAATAGAAAACCAGTTTGTGTGAAATATATTTTTCTTATAATTGACAAGACAAAGTTGATTTTGCATTTTATGATAGAAAATAGAAGGATAGACACGATTACAGACAGACAGATAGATAGAAAGACTAATGTAACTAGAGGCAGAAAGACAGGGAGACTTACACACTGATTGCATTATCCCTCAGGCTGCCACATATGAGGGATAAAATGATCGTATTACAGTCTAGGAGTAATAAACTCTCTCTCTCTCTCTCTCTCTCTCTCTCTCTCTCTCTCTCTCTCTCTCTCTCTCTCTCTCTCTCTCAACATAGCACGTTTCAGTAGTGACAGTCAAAATTTAGTACCAGTTACCAGTTTCTCTCCGGCGAGTCAATTAACTGTTGTTGGCCCTTCAATCCGAGAATATGTGACGTAACAACACTTGACAATTCAACTTTTAGTCGCACCTTAAGTGAACCAGCCAAAATGGGTCTTGAGTTGACCAATTAGAGTGAAGATTTTAATAAGGGTATCTAACATCTTACACCTCACCTGGTCTACCTGGGTGAAGGGACTCAGGATAATATTTTCACCTCATCGTCGGCTGCTCTTCGGGATTAATTTTCTAGATTTATTTATAGCCAGCTTCACTATCGCCAGCTTCACTATCGCCAGTTTCACTATCGCCAGTTTCACTATCGCCAGTTTCACTATCGCCAGTTTCACTATCGCCAGTTTCACTATCGCCAGCCACACTATCGTCAGCTTCACTATAGCTAGCTTCACTATCGCCAGTTTCACTATCGCCAGCCACACTATCGCCAGCCACACTATCGCCAGCTTCACTATCGCTAGCCCCACTATCGCCAGCCACACTATCGCCAGCCACACTATCGCCAGCCCCACTATCGCCAGCCACACTATCGCCAGCCACACTATCGCTAGCCACACTCTCCCTAATGGACCAAGTTTGTATATTGAACATTCTTTTATGAGTTTCCCGTTTGTGAACCGATTAAAGGATGATGGTAAATTGAACATGAGAAAAAGGTTAATGATGATAGTGGATGATGGTTAGAATGATAAGAAGGCTGGGGCAACTGATGTAATAGAGAGAGAGAGAAAAAAGTAGTAGTAGAATAGTAGTAGTAGTAGTATCAATAACTAGATAGAGTGCGCTTCATGTTACATCTTACTTTTAACAATACGTATCGTAATATATTATACTCATTCACCTTTAATTTTTATTAGTAAGTTTATAAATTTCATCTACCTGATGTAGTGTAAACCTTTATGCCCCTCACTGAGTCGTAGGGTGAGGGTATGTACCATTATGCCCCGTGCTGTCGTGAGGTGAGGGTATGTACCATTATGCCCCGTGCTGTCGTAAGGTGAGGGTATGTACCATTATGCCCCGAGCTGTCGTGAGGTGAGGGTATGTACCATTATGCCCCGTGCTGTCGTAAGGTGAGGGTATGTACCATTATGCCCCGAGCTGTCGTGAGGTGAGGGTATGTACCATTATGCCCCGTGCTGTCGTAAGGTGAGGGTATGTACCATTATGCCCCGTACTGTCGTAAGGTGAGGGTATGTACTGTTATGCCCTTTGCTTTGTTCGTGTTATGTTTGGTCGTTTATATTCCAAGTCGTGTGATTTTAAAGAGTAGATTAATGAATATGGTATCTGCTCACACAATGGAAAATTACATTAATTTTTGTGTCTAAATTATCTGTGGTTGTTGTAGGTGTAGTGGAAAGGTCAGAGTTAAGAGGGACGTAATAACTTTCGTATGCAATTTAACACAGGAGTTAATGTTTGAATATTCATCACACACACACACACACACAAAAGTTTAGTCCTGGTTAAATCTTAAAGGTCAGAGGTTAAAGTAGACGTCAGAGGCAAGAATTTCAAGTGTGGTGATGGTGTGGGTCGGGATGGTGGGTGATGGTGGGTGATGGTGGAGGAGGGTGGTGTGTTGTGGGTGATGGTGGGTGATGGGAATTCGGTATTATTACGAACACTACAATCTGTGTTTTGTCTTTTATTAAGAAATTCTTAAAATAAATCACTCAGCATAAATGAACGTAAAAATATACCCATTAGGATAGGAAGACGATTCGGTAAACGTGTGTATATTGAAAAGTAAGTTTGTGTTTGTCTTGGTTTACACACACACACACACACACACACACACACACACACACACACACACACACACACACTACTCCGGTAACCAAGTGACTCTTTTTAATTTCCCGTTCTCCGTCAGGTGTTGAGGTGTGTCGGCGCCACACTAACACATCACAGAGGTCAACACAGCTTGGTGCTCCATTTATTTTCCACCTTGACTATATTTTGTATTTTGTTTTATTAATCCTGGGTAACTGTTCATATATATTCTACCTTAAATCAATGGGAACTTAATCTGACCCAAGCTTATTCTAAACTAATATAAATTAATCTGATTTAACACAACTAACATAAATCTAACCAGACGTAAGTTAACTGAACAAAACCTTAACCTAACCTAACCAAACTTCACCTAACCTAACGCAAATTAGCATGCTCTTGCGTAGATTAATTCAACAAGACAAACATAGCCTTTACTTAACCTAACATAAGCTTAATTCTTAGCCTAACGTAACCTTAACTTAACCTAACGTAACCTTAACCTAACCTAACGTAACCTTAACCTAACCTAACGTACCCTTAACTTAGCATATATAAATTAATTAAGGTCAACAACAGTACGTAAATGGTTCATCTCTACACCAAAGACACTGTATAAACTATTTTACCCTGATCGTCAGTTCCAGCCGCTAAATCTCCCGAAATCTTGGCCGGTTGATCTAAGACTAACTTTCTTGTCATGAGTTCCCTGGGGAGGTGAGGACAAGGTCTTTGATGAGAGAGAAACACATTTGCATATCTGAAGACTCCAACTTAATACAACTGAAAGTGTTTCATGGTAGTGACGATGGTGATGGTGATGGTGGTGGTAGTGACGTTGTTGATGATGGTGATGATGGTTTATTTTGATGGTGGCGATGTGAGAGAGAGAGAGAGAGAGAAAGAGAGAGAGTGAGAGAGAGCCTGCCTTCGTCACATCATGGGGGGAAGGGGGGGGTTCGTGTATTTTTAGGTTATATCAAAAACAGTAAAGCCAACTCTTTTAACGCTTCAGAAACTACTAAAATATTTTCCTGGGCAAGTCACACCAGAGTTGGTCCACCTGGCCGGTCACTCCTTAAGTTTTGGACACATTTCCCAAGTTTTTACCAACAGGACGAGGAAAGTTGCCCACCTACCCACTAGCTAGGATGGGAGGCAGGTAGGTAGGTAGGTAGGTAGGTAGGTAGGTAGGTAGGCAGGTAGGCAGGCGTGGGGGTAAATGGGGAGATGGAGAGTATCATGTGAATATACCTTAGATAGATAGATAGAGATAGATACAGTAGGTAAATCAGTACCAGACAGGTATATAAGTCTACGGTATTAGTTCTGAACATTTCATTATTCAATACCTAACTCTCCCGCAGTCACTCGGTACAGTACAATATGTTCACTTTTATATATTATCTTTTTCACTTCCGTATCATTTTAACTTTTTAATACGTTTTATTTATTTATTCATTTATTTATTTATTTATTTGTATTTTTTTTAAGTTTGTTCGTGACGTCACTGAAAAATATTAATGGGGATGGTTATTGATTTAACTACTCTCTCTCTCTCTCTCTCTCTCTCTCTCTCTCTCTCTCTCTCTCTCTCTCTCTCTAACCATAATATAATTTCATCTTCCAATATTCTTTACTTAACAATGTGACTTTTTATCATCTGCCGGAATCATAAAGCAATCGTCTACATCTGTCTGTCTGTCTGTCTGTCTGTCTACCATCCCACGACACACATGACCTCTCTCCCCCCCCCCCATGAGGGAAGAAAGGTCACGTTGTGTTATGAAGGTCAACTGGCTCTTAGAATTCCTTGATTACTTCCCCATTTTCACCTGCAAGCAATTTAGTGTCGGGTCCCCTGTACCTCTCTCCCTTTCTCTCACTTGTTTAACTCTCTCACACCTTCCTCATGATTCTCTCCCTTTCTCTCTCTCTTTCTCTCACTTGTTTAACTCTCTCACACCTTCCTCATGATTCTCTCTCTTTCTCTCACCCTTTCTGTCACTTGTTTAACTCTCTCACACCTTCCTCATGATTCTCTCCCTTTCTCTCTCTCTCTTTCTCTCACTTGTTTAACTCTCTCACACCTTCCTCATGATTCTCTCCCTTTCTCTCTCTCTTTCTCTCACTTGTTTAACTCTCTCACACCTTCCTCATGATTCTCTCCCTTTCTCTCTCTCTTTCTATCACTTCTAAACTCTCTCACATTTTCCTCATAATCCTTTCGTTTTTTCTCACTTTCTTTATTTTTCTTTGATTCGTTACATTATCAAATTGCTCTTCCATTTTCCGTCTCCTTTTTCTTCCCACCAATTATCTCTCCTCTATTCTCTCCACCTTTTATTCAATCTTCTTACTATTCTTCCTCTTCTTTACATCCTGTTTCTATCCATTTCCTCCTTCTATCCCTCAATTCACCCCCTTTCCCTTTCCTACCCACTCCACGCATACCTCTCTCTCTCTCTCTCTCTCTCTCTCTCTCTCTCTCTCTCTCTCTCTCTCTCTCTCTCTCTCTAAAATTAAAGTCCTGATGGATTCTCATTTTTTGGTTTGTTTGTGTGTGTGTTTGTTTTGGTCGTTGTTTCTCACCCATCAAAGACATGTAAATCTCTTTGTTGGTAATATTTTTTCGTTGGATGTTTCTCAGTGGGAAATGTTTCTTAAGAGAACTGTGAGTTAAGTAGTTATACTTGTAACTCTATATCGATTCGTGTTCTTGTGGGTAGTTATTGTATGTTGAGTGTCTGTCTGTCTGTCTGTCTGTCTGTCTGTCTGTCTGTCTGTCTGTCTGTCTGTCTGTCTGTCTGTCTGTCTGTCTGTCCGTCCGTCCGTCCGTCTCTCTGTCCGTCCGTCTGTCGTCCGTCTGTCTGTCTAAAAAAAGAAATAGTCCAAGAGGGCGGACAAGGTGACAGGAGGGAACCGAACTAACCCGTTGAAACACACACACACATACACATTACTACTACTACTACTTTGCTGTCACTCGGAATCGAGTATGACGATCATCCAGTAAAATGATATGGGTTATTAGGGATGTCACCTAAAGAGCCCGATACGGGACCAGCAGTTTCGTCCACATTCGTTGAACATGTGGGGAGCTCCATCTACTGTGGGAGGGGCGGTGGCAGCGTCTTTCCTACATTGGCGCTTGTCTGCCTCGGTTTGCAGTCGGGCTAACTCGAAAGTATTGACACCTTCCCGTGTGGTGCTCCTCCAAGCGTTGCGATGTGGGGTAATTGACTCCCAGGTGAGGGGGTCGACTTGGCACCTTTTCAGGTTTGTCTTAAGATAATTCCTATGCCTTTACAATTGCCCACCAGCGTTACGTTTACTATTCGTTAGGCGACTGTAAAGTAGCTGCTTTGGCAGTCTACTGTCGTCCATGCGGGTAACATGGCCAGTCCAACGTAGTTTTTCATGGATAATGTTACCCTCGATGCTCCTACAGTTGGTGTCATCAAGAATGCTGGCATTTGTTCCCTTGTCTTCCCAGCGAACTAGGAGGATGGAACGTAAACAACGTTGGTGAAAGTTTTCAAGTGCCTTGAGGTGCCTCCTGTATGTGACCCATGTCTCACTGCCATTTAGTAGGGTGGGGAGGACCACTGCTCGATATACGTGCAACTTTGTGGATAATTTCAGCTCCCTACAACTGAAGACACGATTTCGGAGTCCGCCCAAGGCGTGAGATGCACATCTGACCCGATGCTGAATTTCTTCATCGATGTCCGCGGTGGTGGACAGGTGGGAGCCGAGATACCGAAAGTGGGCAACATTAGAGAGGGTAGTACCGTTAAGCTGGATGGATGGTGGAGGTGTGTCTGAACCAGGGGCAGGTTGAAAGAGAATCTGAGTCTTACGTACATTCACCCCAAGGCCGAAATGTGCATACGCGTCTGCATTATTGTTCAGGATCTCCTGTAGGTCGTGTTCAGTGTGAGCAACAAAGGTGAGGTCGTCTGCATACTGAAGCTCAGTAATGGAAGCTGCTGACACCTTTGCTCTTGCCTGGAGTTGTCTATGTTGAAAAGACCCTTTGCCCCGTACTCGGGTAAATTGGCACTGGCACTGTCACGAGTAAGGAAGGCAGCCAAGAAGATGGAAAAGAGAGTTGGTGCTAGTACACACCCTTGTTTAACCCGTTTGGATGGGGAAGAACTCTGACCGAGTGCCGTTGAGCAGGACACTGCCGTTCATGCCATCGTGGAATTGCCTCACAATGGCGATGAATTTTGGTGGGCAGCCAAAACGGCTGAGGGTCCACCAGAGGGCTTCTCTGTTGACCGAGTCGAAGGCCTTTGTTAGGTCGATGAAAGCCATGTACAGGTCACGACGCTGTTCCCTGCACTTTTCCTGTATCTGGTGGACAGCAAAGATCATGTCAGTGGTGCCACGTGATGGTCTAAAACCACATCGAGATTCTGGGAGGAAGTTTTCCGCCTCAGGAAGAAGTCTGTTTAGGAGGACTCGGGCTATAATCTTGCCAGCTACGGAGAGCAGCGAGATCCCATTGTAGTTGCCACAATCTGGCACACATACAGAGATAGAGACAGACAGACACACAGACAGACAGAAAGACAGACAGATTCATCAGCTACAACGAGATAAACAACATCAGGATGGCTCAGTAGACTCATCAACACAACAACACGGCCCCGGGTGGTGTCGTTGTCAGCCTTCTTGAGGTTATCTGCTGGGGAAGGTAAACAAACATGGCTGGCTGCTGGCTTGGTAGCTCTTTGATTAGTGTGGATCATTTAGTTGCTACAGGGCTTGAGAGAGAGAGAGAGAGAGAGAGAGAGAGAGAGAGAGAGAGAGAGAGAGAGAGAGAGACAAACAAATGAAAGCTGATCTGAAAGTAGTAGCTGGGTGTATTGTTGTAGGATGTCGTCAACTGAGATACAGACCGTCCTACTGTACAGAAACAAACTGAGTGGGATAAGAGAGCAAGAGAGAACACACACATTTAGGTCTTCTCCAGTAATGGTTCTCAACAAGAGCTCTCCATTGCGGACATTGCGGCACGTAATCTAAACTCTTCCTCAGTGTGTCTATATTTTTAGCTCTAAATATCGTGCTGCTGTAATGAGGAAGTAAAAAATCGTGATTAATTTGCAGCGCCAATTAAGACACTTGTGCAATATCCGCCTCTCAAAGAACGCCAAGACTCTTCAGGGGAGATGAGTTTGTGTGTAAATAGATGAGACTCAGGTAGAGACGTAAATGTGGAGGACTTCCTTTGGTACAAGTTAACAGGTATCTACTTAAGCTGGTTAAAATTTCATTTGACAATTTGGTATGCGAGTTAATTCCTGAAGAGTGAATTATTACTAAGACTTGACATCAATTGGGAGGATATATGGAAGTGTGTGTGTGTGTGTAATAATAATAATTGACGGTTTATTGAAAACGTTCTGCAGCCCGAAGGCTGAAAATATACATTGGACAAAAATGACTTATTACATACAAAGACATGGGGTGGGTGGGTCGTTTAACAAAAGCTTTTATTACTGAAAAAGAGGGAACATGGATTGAGCATACAACTTATTATAGTTTACAGTTGATGGCCCGGGCCTGGGCTGGTCATGGAGACACCAGGTGGTGTGGTGCACACGCGGTGTAATAACTCGTCCTCGGGTGTTGATATGAAAGACCTCAAGTGGTCATGGAGACACCGGGTGGTGTGGGGTAGTGTCACAGTACCTCAATCTCTGCTGGGTGGTGTTGTGTTATCTCGTAGTCAGGTGTAAAACTGGCCCGCTGTTGTTCCCAGGGTGGACTGATTAACACCGTCTAGTCAAAGGATGGTTCCCAGGGGTGCTTTTCCCACTGGTGGGTCGCGGTTCTCACTGGTACTGTCTAGTGCTGAATTTACTGACTTATACACTGTTCATCACTGTTCAACACTGATCCCACTTCTTTCCGAAACGAAATTGTCACTTTTGATTATGTTGATAGCCCGATGGTGAGGATGGGTCGGGGAGAGGGACTTGGGGAATGGGGCCGAACACTGACCAAGGGGGGCAGCTTCTCGGCAGGAGCAGTGCCTGAATAGGTCTTGACCCTACGGTGGTCAAGGATGTAGTGTGTGTGTGTGTGTGTGTGTGTGTGTGTGTGTCCCTCTTTCACGTTATCAACTAGCAGGTTGAAGGTCTCGTCCGGTCTTGTGAGGTCTCGTTAGGTCTCGTCCGGTCCACCAAACTCAGGACAAAAGTTACAAGAAATCTTGCGGTAATAAGCAAACTCTGCCCCGTCAGACCTTGAACGAAGCCAGATTCATAAAGTCTCATAAAATATATTTTAACCCTTATTGTAGGAGAGAGATACTGCAGTCTTATTGGAGGAGAGAGATACTACAGTCTTATTGTAGGAGAGAGATACTACAGTCTTATTGGAGGAGAGAGATACTACAGTCTTAATGCAGGAGAGAGATACTGCAGTCTTAGTGGAGGAGAGAGATACTACAGTCTTATTGGAGGAGAGAGATACTGCAGTCTTATTGGAGGAGAGAGATACTACAGTCTCATTGGAGGAGAGAGATACTACAGTCTTATTGGAGGAGAGAGATACTACAGTCTTATTGTAGGAGAGAGATACTACAGTCTTATTGTAGGAGAGAGATACTACAGTCTTATTGGAGGAGAGAGATACTACAGTCTTATTGGAGGAGAGAGATACTACAGTCTTATTGGAGGAGAGAGATACTACAGTCTTATTGGAGGAGAGAGATACTGCAGTCTTATTGGAGGAGAGAGATACTACAGTCTTATTGGAGGAGAGAGATACTACAGTCTTATTGGAGGAGAGAGATACTACAGTCTTATTGTAGGAGAGAGATACTACAGTCTTATTGTAGGAGAGAGATACTACAGTCTTATTGTAGGAGAGAGATACTACAGTCTTATTGGAGGAGAGAGATACTACAGTCTTATTGGAGGAGAGAGATACTACAGTCTTATTGGAGGAGAGAGATACTACAGTCTCATTGTAGGAGAGAGATACTACAGTCTTATTGTAGGAGAGAGATACTACAGTCTTATTGTAGGAGAGAGATACTACAGTCTTATTGGAGGAGAGAGATACTACAGTCTCATTGTAGGAGAGAGATACTACAGTCTTATTGTGGGAGAGAGATACTACAGTCTTATTGGAGGAGAGAGATACTACAGTCTTATTGGAGGAGAGAGATACTACAGTCTTATTGGAGGAGAGAGATACTACAGTCTTATTGGAGGAGAGAGATACTACAGTCTTATTGTAGGAGAGAGATACTACAGTCTTATTGGAGGAGAGAGATACTACAGTCTTATTGGAGGAGAGAGATACTACAGTCTTATTGGAGGAGAGAGATACTACAGTCTTATTGGAGGAGAGAGATACTGCAGTCTTATTGGAGGAGAGAGATACTACAGTCTTATTGGAGGAGAGAGATACTACAGTCTTATTGGAGGAGAGAGATACTACAGTCTTATTGGAGGAGAGAGATACTGCAGTCTTATTGGAGGAGAGAGAACCCACTTTAGCTCAGGAATAGTCTCAATACAATTCTGACGCCATTTTCTCCCCCACCAGACATGATATTCCCCCACATGTAATTATTTTTCCCTTAATGGTTAGGTTAGGTTAGGTTAGGTTAGGTTAGGTTAGGTTAAGGCCTCCTGCAGTCACTAGTTATTGTAGTTGTAGTTATTCTTGTACACAGCTAAGGGCAAAGTTACCAGGGTTGCGAAGGCATATCCAACCAACTCACCTAATTAACTAGCTCACCTAACTAACTAGCTCACCTAACTAGCTGACTCATCTAACTAACTAGCTCACCTAACTAACTAGCTCACCTTGCTAACTAGCTCACCTAACTAACCAACTCACCTAATTAACTAGCTCACCTAACTAACTAGCTCACCTAACTAACTGACTCATCTAACTAACTAGCTCACCTAACTAACTAGCTCACCTTGCTAACTAGCTCACCTAACTAACCAACTCACCTAATTAACTAGCTCACCTAACTAACTAGCTCACCTAACTAACTGACTCACCTAATAATTAGCTCACCTAACTAACTCATCTAACTAACTAGCTCACCTAACTAACTAGCTCACCTAACTAGCTCACCTAACTAGCTCACATAACTAACTCACCTAACTAACTCACCTAACTAACTCACCTAACTAACTGATCACCTAACTAATGACTCGCCTAAATACCTCACCTATTTAACTCACCTGACTTTCCTAATTCACCTGACTCACCCAAGCTACAAACTGAAGACAATATTTTTATATCACAGAATATTTTGTTAAGAAACCAAACCTAACCTAACTTAACCTAACCTAACCTAACCTAACCTAACTAACTTAACCTAACCTAACTTAACTTAACCTAACCTAACCTAACCTAACTAAACCTAACCTAACCTAACCTAATCAGACTGTGTGTAACTTTTATTTGGGAGTAAATGTGTTTGGTAAATGTTTGTTTTTGTTTTGTTTAACGTGGAGGATTTTCCCGCGTTATTTTCCTCCTCTTTCCCGCGTTATTTTCCTCCTTTGTTTTTACTATGTTGATTTTTGGCGGGAATTTTTTTCGCGCGCTTTTCTTTGTGTTTATTTATTCGGGCAGGATGATTTAGCACCTGGTTGGCCACGGCAAAACTTAATTAACGATGGGAATAGGATGAACAATTTTTCTTCTGTTTCTTTCTAATTCCTCTTTTTTCCATCTGTCTTTCTCTCTCTCTCTCTCTCACACACTTGTTCATTTAAGTTTGTGTCTTTGTTCTCTTGCTCTCTATAACTTATTTTGTCTATTCTCTCTCTCCTTTTCTGTCTTATTTTCGTTCTCTCAGTAATTTTTATTCTCTTTTTATCTTTGCTTCCTCTTTCTTTAATGTTTTTTCTTTAATTCTTTCTTTCTTTTGATGTCTCTATCTTCCTCCCCTCTCTCAATCATTCAATGCTTCTCAGTTCGTTAACCAGTGTAAGAAAGGTAATCTCTCTCTCTCTCTCTCTCTCTCTCTCTCTCTCTCTCTCTCTCTCTCTCTCTACCAGTATCACCGACGTTAATAATATTACCTATGTTATAAATACTGCTAGTGTTACCAATATTACTAACGTTACCAATAGTAATAATGTAACCGAATTTATATAATTACTTAGGAAGAAAACTCCAATAAGATATTTCACTATATCTGGTAACTATGACCTGCCAACACGAAATAAAATCACGAAAAAAAAGAAGAGAATTTACGGTTTTCATTATGACTGATGCTTTTGTACAAGAAGGGAAAAGATCGAAGAATTATTGTGTATCCAACCATACCATCTTCTGTTGTGCCCGTGTTACACAGTGAGGATTTACCAATTCCTAGTCTACATTCCTTAGAAACGACTTCAAATGTGTAATTATTATCTTTTGAAGAAAGTGACGATGGTGACTTTAATGAAGCATACTCAATCAAATCTCCACATTTTCCTAATCAACGTGAAATAGATGACTTACTCAGGGACTTGGGTCTCACAATGCACAGGTCTTGACATCTCGCCTCAAGGAGTGGAATTTCCTGGATCCTAGTTGCAAAACTTCTACATACAGGAAAAGACATCTGACTTTTGCAACTTATCTCCAAGTTTCTGGCCCTAATTTGTTGTATTGCTGCACTGATGTGGAGTGCCAGAACCCTCTCCTTCCTCCTTACCCTCTGACTTCCAGAGCCGTCGACTCAGTGTTGCCTGACAAAGATTAATTGCCTCTCAGCTGTGTGAATTTGTGGGTGCAGTGTTACCAATCCGGCTGCCCAACCTTCCAGCACCCTTGATAAATGTTTCAGGTACTACATGTGTGTATGTGTGTGCGTGTGCATCTGTGTGCGTGTGGGTGTGTGTCGATTTCTATACAGTATATGTTTCTCTTTCTCGTCTCTCGCATTCTCCTCCTGTCTCTCTTTCTCTCTCTCTGTCTCTTTGTCTTTCTTTCTCTCTGTCTTCTTCAACTAAAATAAATATAATGGGAATATACTTAAAGTGTACAATGTTCTATTATACAAGGACTTGAGAGAGAGAGAGAGAGAGAGAGACAGAGATAGAGAGAGAGATAGAGAGAGAGACAGACAGACATAATCCATCTCTCAAAAAAGTTAATCCACATAAGCATAAAAAGTAATGCGATCAGCCGAGGTAATGCCGGCGGACTCAGGTGTGGTAACGTAAGCAGGTGAAAAAAAACAACAATTAGTGTGTAGCAAGATATAGTGAAGCCTGAGTGTATCATTATTTCTTTTAATATTATCTTATTTATTTATTATTATTATTATTATTATTATTATTATTATTATTATTATTGTTATTGTTATTGTTATTGTTGTTGTTGTTGTTGTTGTTGTTGTTGTTACAAATAATACTCCCACATTATCTATAATTCAAGACATCTTTCATGGATAGATGGAGAAAAATGGCGAGTGTTGATCGTCTGTGCTTCCGTTGTATTCGTTGTACGGCTTCGCCAGGCTAGCTTAAATGACTACACTGGCGTTATTCTTATGGTACGGCAGCGCCAAGTATAGTTGATCGCTTACCCTTACATTGTTTCGTTATCAAAATGAAAAGACTGCCATTAATATTATAAACTCTGTAACTCACCGTCAGTAACGAGGAAGAAGCCGTCAAGACTCTGGTCACTTCTCAGTCATATCTCACAGCTCCAGTTTTTACTTCTGAGGTCTTCTTGAGAACTTGCAATTAGGAGTCGTGTGTGTGTGTGTGTGTGTGTGTGTGTGTGTGTGTGTGTGTGTGTGTGTGTGCCTGCGCGTGTGTTAAATAAAATCTTAGTTTATTTCTTATATATTTTTTGGGGTGTTATCATTGTGCTTTAGTTAACAGGATATATAAACTTACTGTACACCTTCAGTCTTCGCCCGTTACCTCAGAAACAATGGCAACTCGAGCGATCAGTATTGCCTGTCATACCCAAGTAATGAAACGCTCATGAAAACTACACCAGACGGACGTTCGCCAGCAGTGTCGATGTTTTATTGGTAAGAGCAGCAGTGTTTAAGAGAGAAACTTCCTCAACAACCATCGCCAGCTCCTCCTTTTAGTGGGGTCCCTGGCGGGGAATTTCCCCTTGCCAAAAACTTTTGTCGAATCTGCGACTGTTGGAACACGAGGCTGGTGGTGATGACTGTTGGAACACGAGGCTGGTGGTGATGATTGTTGGAACACGAGGCTGGTGGTGATGATTGTTGGAACACGAGGCTGGTGGTGATGATTGTTGGAACACGAGGCTGGTGGTGATGATTGTTGGAACACGAGGCTGGTGGTGATGACTGTTGGAACACGAGGCTTGTGGTGATGACTGTTGGAACACGAGGCTGGTGGTGATGATTGTTGGAACACGAGGCTGGTGGTGATGACTGTTGGAACACGAGGCTGGTGGTGATGACTGTTGGAACACGAGGCTGGTGGTGATGATTGTTGGAACACGAGGCTGGTGGTGATGATTGTTGGAACACGAGGCTGGTGGTGATGATTGTTGGAACACGAGGCTGGTGGTGATGACTGTTGGAACACGAGGCTGGTGGTGATGATTGTTGGAACACGAGGCTGGTGGTGATGACTGTTGGAACACGAGGCTGGTGGTGATGACTGTTGGAACACGAGGCTGGTGGTGATGACTGTTGGAACACGAGGCTGGTGGTGATGATTGTTGGAACACGAGGCTGGTGGTGATGACTGTTGGAACACGAGGCTGGTGGTGATGACTGTTGGAACACGAGGCTGGTGGTGATGACTGTTGGAACACGAGGCTGGTGGTGATGACTGTTGGAACACGAGGCTGGTGGTGATGACTGTTGGAACACGAGGCTGGTGGTGATGACTGTTGGAACACGAGGCTGGTGGTGATGATTGTTGGAACACGAGGCTGGTGGTGATGATTGTTGGAACACGAGGCTGGTGGTGATGACTGTTGGAACACGAGGCTGGTGGTGATGACTGTTGGAACACGAGGCTGGTGGTGATGACTGTTGGAACACGAGGCTGGTGGTGATGACTGTTGGAACACGAGGCTGGTGGTGATGACTGTTGGAACACGAGGCTGGTGGTGATGACTGTTGGAACACGAGGCTGGTGGTGATGACTGTTGGAACACGAGGCTGGTGGTGATGACTGTTGGAACACGAGGCTGGTGGTGATGACTGTTGGAACACGAGGCTGGTGGTGATGACTGTTGGAACACGAGGCTGGTGGTGATGACTGTTGGAACACGAGGCTGGTGGTGATGACTGTTGGAACACGAGGCTGGTGGTGATGACTGTTGGAACACGAGGCTGGTGGTGATGACTGTTGGAACACGAGGCTGGTGGTGATGATTGTTGGAACACGAGGCTGGTGGTGATGACTGTTGGAACACGAGGCTGGTGGTGATGACTGTTGGAACACGAGGCTGGTGGTGATGACTGTTGGAACACGAGGCTGGTGGTGATGACTGTTGGAACACGAGGCTGGTGGTGATGACTGTTGGAACACGAGGCTGGTGGTGATGACTGTTGGAACACGTGGCTGGTGGTGATGACTGTTGGAACACGAGGCTGGTGGTGATGACTGTTGGAACACGAGGCTGGTGGTGATGATTGTTGGAACACGAGGCTGGTGGTGATGATTGTTGGAACACGAGGCTGGTGGTGATGACTGTTGGAACACGAGGCTGGTGGTGATGATGTTGGAACACGAGGCTGGTGGTGATGACTGTTGGAACACGAGGCTGGTGGTGATGACTGTTGGAACACGAGGCTGGTGGTGATGACTGTTGGAACACGAGGCTGGTGGTGATGACTGTTGGAACACGAGGCTGGTGGTGATGACTGTTGGAACACTAGGCTGGTGGTGATGACTGTTGGAACACGTGGCTGGTGGTGATGACTGTTGGAACACGAGGCTGGTGGTGATGATTGTTGGAACACGAGGCTGGTGGTGATGATTGTTGGAACACGAGGCTGGTGGTGATGATTGTTGGAACACGAGGCTGGTGGTGATGACTGTTGGAACACGAGGCTGGTGGTGATGACTGTTGGAACACGAGGCTGGTGGTGATGACTGTTGGAACACGAGGCTGGTGGTGATGACTGTTGGAACACGAGGCTGGTGGTGATGATTGTTGGAACACGAGGCTGGTGGTGATGACTATTGGAACACTAGGCTGGTGGTGATGACTGTTGGAACACGTGGCTGGTGGTGATGACTGTTGGAACACGAGGCTGGTGGTGATGACTGTTGGAACACGAGGCTGGTGGTGATGATTGTTGGAACACGAGGCTGGTGGTGATGACTGTTGGAACACGAGGCTGGTGGTGATGACTGTTGGAACACTAGGCTGGTGGTGATGACTGTTGGAACACTAGGCTGGTGGTGATGACTGTTGGAACACTAGGCTTGTGGTGATGACTGTTGGAACACGAGGCTGGTGGTGATGACTGTAGGAACACGAAGCTGGTGGTAACGACTGTTGGAACACGAGGCTGGTGGTGATAACTATTGGAACACGAGGCTGGTGGTGATGACTGTTGGAACACGAGGCTGGTGGTGTTGACTGTTGGAACACGAGGCTGGTGGTGATAACTATTGGAACACGAGGCTGGTGGTGATGACTGTTAGAACACGAGGCTGGTGGTGATGACTGTTGGAACACTAGGCTGGTGGTGATGACTGTTGGAACACGAGGCTGGTGGTGATGACTGTTGGAACACGAGGCTGGTGGTGATAACTGTTGGAACACGAGGCTGGTGGTGATGACTGTTGGAACACGAGGCTGGTGGTGATGACTGTTGGAACACGAGGCTGGTGGTGATGACTGTTGGAACAGGGAGGCTGGTGGTGATGACTGTTGGAACACGAGGCTGGTGGTGCTGACTGTTGGAACACGAGGCTGGTGGTGATGACTATTGGAACACGAGGCTGGCGGTGATGACTGTTAGAACACGAGGCTGGTGGTGATGACTGTTGGAACACGTGGCTGGTGGTGATGACTGTTGGAACACGAGGCTGGTGGTGATGACTGTTGGAACACGTGGCTGGTGGTGATGACTGTTGGAACACGAGGCTGGTGGTGATAACTATTGGAACACGTGGCTGGTGGTGATGACTATTAGAACACGAGGCTGGTGGTGCTGACTGTTGGAACACGAGGCTGGTGGTGATAACTATTGGAACACGAGGCTGGCGGTGATGACTGTTAGAACACGAGGCTGGTGGTGATGACTGTTGGAACACGAGGCTGGCGGTGATGACTGTTAGAACACGAGGCTGGTGGTGATGACTGTTGGAACACGTGGCTGGTGGTGATGACTGTTGGAACACGTGGCTGGTGGTGATGACTGTTGGAACACGAGGCTGGTGGTGATGACTGTGTTTTGTGGCTCTCATCTGTATAATGTTCATGTCATAATTATTCTGGTAAATCTCTTGTTATTTTCACAAGTTAATCTCGTTATCACTGTAAAGAAACTATTATTCATATCGTGTATTATTTTAGTGAAATATTATCTATCTAATGTATATTGAATGCTGTTAATTTATTCAGGCATTTTTTTTATATTAACCTTCCTACGTTTTTTTTTTCATCTTTGTTATTGTGAAATTTCAGTGAATGTTTTCCATTACTGTAATGTCGTGTTATTTTGTTATTTAGGAATATGAAGAACATTAACATTATGTTTTCTTAATGTTCTCTGTATTCAATTATTTTATAGTTACTGTTAATCTTTATAATACGTCAGTGTAATGTAATAACAGTTATCTTAGAAATTTAAATGTTCTGTGAAGATATCCATTGTCCCCTCATAACACAGTATACAGTAAGCATCTGTTAAGTACATACGTTTGTGATTCTTTATAATGTAATAATATAGTATTTATGTCTTTTTTTTTCCACTTCTTTTAATTTAGTCTTGGTGGTTAATCAATTAAAGTTCGTATTAAATATTTAATATTAAGTATTAAATGAACGTAATTACATATTCAGTAGTGAAATAAACGCTTTCTACAGATATTACGAAACAACAATTAGTCTGAAATACGAACCTCGGCGCAGCTGTTCTCGTCTAAGATTAGAGCCACCATCACAATCTTAAACCAGTATTTGAAATAATGTCTCTCAGTCTTATACCACTAATAACCCCCCCCCCCCCCCCCCACTGTGTCTAATTGAGATAATAAACGACCAACTCAGTCTCTGCACCTTCCCTTCATCGGTCCGGTGAAAACTCAACTGGGAAAAGATATTGCCTCAGCTCACATTCCGCCGTGTACGTCCTGGGAATAACAAGTTTTGGTCACGCTCTTGCAAGGGATATTGTTTGGTGTTCACTTTCATATATATATATAGTTCAAGTTCTTTGGGATTACTGGCCTCTTCGCCGTTAGGCTATTTCGGCCGAAGCTGATTGGTTGCACTTCTTTTTTTTTTTGGTTCTTCTTTTAGTTTTTACTTTCCATTCTTCTTCTTGTTCTTCGTCTTCTTTTTGATCTTGTTCTTCGTCTTCTTTTTGATCTTCTTCTTTCTGGTCTTCTTTTTTCTGGTCTTCTGTAGGGATATCGGGTTCTCGGTTGTTCATGTCGTGGTTGTTTTTGTCTTGTTTGTTCTTTTCTTGTTTTTTCTTTTCTTGATTTTTGACTACAAGGAGAGCCTCCCTGTAAGTCAATTTTTCTTTCGCCCGCAGCCTGGCCACCCTGCACTCCTCCCTCCACTTGGGACAAAGCCGGTCGGAGGAGGAGTGAGGGCCACCACAAGCCGCGCACTTCTTAACGGCCGCCTGGCAGTCAGCGTCGGTGTGGCCGGGTGCCCCGCAGCTTGAGCACACCTCGCGAGCACGACACTTCCTCGCCAGATGGCCATATTTCTGGCAATTGTAGCAGCGAGTGGGTTTTTGCTGGTGAGGTTTTACTGGGATTTTCTCCCAACCCAGTATAACGGAGCTAGGAAGTTCCTTAGGAAAACCAACCAGGGCAGTTGTGCTGGTCAGCTTCCTAAGTACTGAGAGCTGATCTCCAATCAGCTCGGCAAGTTCGTCTCTTTCGAGATACTCAATTTCAGAGTGGGAAATGACTCCCAAAACTAAGTTATCCTGAAGTAAGGCGTCAAACATGACGTCGACTCCATTGATGTTCACAAGGGGAGGCAATTTGTGGCCCTGCCCCCATTCCTCGAAGGTGATGACAAGGGTACCGCCTTTACTGCGGACGACCCCTGTCACCCCCTTGAGTCCAATGTGGTCAAAAAAATCTTTAATCACAAGAAGATTGAGTTTCTTGCGCGAAGGGTGCTCGACCGGAATCAGTCTCACAACCTTCGCCTGGGCTAGGGTGAACATGGTCACGTGGTACCTCAGGAGGAAGGAGCGGGGAGCCGGGAGAACCTACCTCGCCGAATTTACTGGACTTTTAATTTCTCACTTGACTTGGGGTTTATTAAAGATTATTAGATGGTAATTGCAGTGGAAGCGCCCCTTTGAGAAAAATCCCGAACCAGCACAAGAACACTTAAATCTACTAAACAAAATGAATTGTCCGTGACCCGTGGAAGGATAGCGTCTGTGACTGGGATGAATGAGACTACACTGAAGTTTCTGAATATTACAATCGACCCCCCTAAAAAAAGACAGCACTGTCCTCATGTGCTGAGAGAACAACTTAGAAACCACCTTCAACTCTGCCCTATTCCAACTCGCAGCCAGCAACTCCATTTCTTGCCTAGCCCAACTCAAAACCAACCAGAACATCACGCTCCCCTTTTGCCTGGCCCTTAACTAGAGAACCAATGTCAAAATTAATACCAGTTCAAAACAAACATGCTCTCCTGTCTTCAACGATCAACTCAATCCACGTCTCCGAACCTCATGCCGGCAGACCAACCCTCTGACAATGTACCAGTCCATATTAGTGAGGCCCTGGATATTACAACCGTACTCTCAATCCCGCTCATGACAGCAACCACTACTCAACGCACATCTCTGACCTAACCATCTCTCCAACTCACCCTCGACAACCTGCTTTTCTCATTACCATGTACACCTCAACTGTAATCGGTCGGCTTAGTCTTGTCTCTCAGCTGGTGGGCTCGATCAACCTCTCTGAACTACTTACGTACCCCTGTATTTTCCCACTTTGACCTGACACTTCCTTGACTGCTGGACGTGTGCCCTTGTCTCCTCCCTGAACCGTTGAATGTGTGCCTGAGACTCCCACTTGAACCTGTTTACCTGTGCTTGATAATCCCTCTTTAGGTCTCCGAACTCCTCTCTCAGCTGTACCAAGGTCCCGCGGCCGTCTCTCTTCCTCCTCATACACATCTCTACTGTCAAGCCTAACCAACTCAGTCCGGGCACAAGGATGAGCATCAGTGTGAGTTCAATCCCTACCATTACTAACCAACACATGATGGCGTTAATTATCCCAACCACAGTACTATCAGTCACGACATTAAAAACTACGCTCTGCTTCCATTTGTAACCGGTCGGAATTTACTGGACTTTTAATTTCTCACTTGACTTGGGATTTATTAAAGATTATTAGATGGTAATTGCAGTGGAAGCGCCCCTTTGAGAGAAATCCTGAACCAGCACAAGAACACTTAAATCTACTAAACAAAATAAATTGTCCGTGACCCGTGGAAGGATAGCGTCTGTGACTGGGATGAATGAGACACACTGAAGTTTCTGAATATTACATATATATATATATATATATATATATATATATATATATATATATATATATATATATATATATATATATATATATATATATATATAAGTGGGTGTGTGTGCGCGCGTATATGTGTGTGTGTGTGTGCGTATGTGTGTGTGTGTGTGTGTGTGTGTGTGTGTGTGTGTGTGTGTGTGTGTGTGTGTGTGTATTATACATACATATAGAGAGAGAGAGTTTTCATACAATTTTTAAAGAGAATGGGAAGTGAAAAAATGGATAGGCTGTTGAACAAGAGAATAATTCATAGGAGGATGGCAGGAAGGAGTAACACCAAAAAAGGAGATGGGGGGAAGAGGTGCACGTTGCACTAGACTTGAGGAGGATTGACTCCAGGAAGCTGCAGTGTACGAGAACGAGCAGAGAACATGGCGTTATGGATGAGCTGATGACCACTGATCTTAGGTTAGGTTAGATTAGGTTAGGTTAGGTTAGGTTAGGTAACATTTTGTATGAGACAGGTAGATAGATATTCAAGGTGTTGGTAAGAGAGGCAACACACCTGGTCGAGTGAATGACACCAAATGAAGGGAGAGAATGAATGTGCTGTTAATTGTTCCCACCCTTCATGTATTGGTACACACACACACACACACACACACAGACAGTCACGTATTAGAAACTTCAAGTCAACAGTTTAATGTTTATTAAAACTTCCAAGGAATGCTTAGTAAAGTAAGTTTGTAAGAAGTTAACTAGACATTCCTCCCGTGAACAAATCAATGTGTTTGCAGTGAATTTAAGTACAAGTATCAAAAGTAATAATCAGTAATAATTTTGATATTAGATGTTGGGAGGATAGTTAAATACACGTTAATAAATCTTTTCCTATAATTGAGCTTAACATTAATATACAAACAAAAAAGTTACAGCAACTGGATAGGTTAGGTCAAGAGATGCCAGTCATACTCCAGGTACAGCCAAGAGCACAAGAATTTTAAAGGAGTAAATTGTGACAAAAAAGACACCAAAATAAGAGTACTGTGGGGATCTTGCATAATGGCGCTCATAAAGGACGTATGATAGACTCTCAGACCTGGTATACCTAATAAGTGAGGCGTAATGATAAAGGCTCACCGACAGGAGCACAATGTATTATGTAACATAATGGAGTGTACTAGCATCACTAAGGCTGAAAGGGTCACTTAGACGAGATTAAAAGTACACAAAGTTCATTTCGCCGTGTGTAACAGACACGAGGCAGAGAAGGAGTAATGGAGCAGTAGAGACAGAGGAGTCCCCACACAGGCTGTTGAGAGCAGAGTGAAGAGTGAGTGTTTGTGAGGTAATGCTGGGGAGAGAGTGCTGCTGGAGCCAGCTGGGAGGGCCTTAATATTCCTACTTATCATTACTCCTAAATCTCTCTCGGATTTTTCGATAACAATGTTGTTCATCTGATATCTGGTCCCTGTGTTTACATCTCCTAGACTTATTAATTACCTAACTTTTTCTACATTATATTTCGTCTGCCATTTTTCAGACTATTCGAAAAATTTGTTTAGATCATCCTGCAGTTTTGCCGAGTCCTCGTCTGATTTAATTACACGCCCCATGTTAGTGTTGTCAGCAAATCTACTTATGTTGCTGTCTACGCCTATATCTGTGTTATTTATATATACAATAAATAGTAATGGTCCAAATACTGAGTCTTGGGGTTGATAAAATGCACGCGACGATCAATTATTTGTTTTTATTGCACTGTATTATAGCCGCAACAAAACTGCTAGCTGCCTCATTCAGTCGTATATCCTTTCTTCTCACCAGGCTGTAGAACCTTACCAGAATTCTATACCAATCGACTTACAGCACTTTTCTTTCCGCTCAGACATTTACACTGAATATCCTATATAATGTTACAGCAAGGATTCACTACCTATCTAGCATCTGGGAAACACCCATTTATACTGTATACTGTATACAAAGATACATTAACATACCGAAATGGAAAAATAAGCGGCGGCTTACCGTTAACACCGCGGAGACAGCGGTTCCAGTGACCATCAGCTGAGATGCTCCCAGCCGCCCATGGCATGCCAGTTTACGTAAATGTCATATGTGACACGTACACAAATATAGCCACTTTATCACCAGTATTCAATAACAGCTTCAAATCAGCCAAATCATTTGTTAGTTGCACCACTGTACGGATTTGAATATATTATACTAGCAGAATCGCTCATCCGCTAGGCAACGGTAGGACGCCACCCTCCGGGAGGCTCCACATTGTCTAACTGTTCAGTCCCCAAACCTTCTTCTTCCATCAATAGTTCATTAACAGTGTATGTAAGCTCCACCATGTTTTTCACTACAACTGTACAGCAAAGTAATTTTTTTTTAGCATTAAACTGTTATTATTTTATTGTCTAATCATCACTACATATAACACCACCCATCATCACTACATATAACACCACCCATCATCACTACATATAACACCATCCATCATCACTACATATAACACCATCCATCATCACTACATATAACACCACCCATCATCACTACATATAACACCACCCATCATCACTACATATAACACCACCCATCATCACTACATATAACACCATCCATCATCACTACATATAACACCATCCATCATCACTACATATAACACCGCCCATCATCACTACATATAACACCATCCATCATCACTACATATAACACCACCCATCATCACTACATATAACACCACCCATCATCACTACATATAACACCACCCATCATCACTACATATAACACCATCCATCATCACTACATATAACACCATCCATCATCACTACATATAACACCACACATCATCACTACATATAACACCATCCATCATCACTACATATAACACCATCCATCATCACTACATATAACACCACACATCATCACTACATACAACACCATCCATCATCACTACATATAACACCATCCATCATCACTACATATAACACCATCCATCATCACTACATATAACACCACCCATCATCACTACATATAACACCATCCATCATCACTACATATAACACCACACATCATCACTACATATAACACCATCCATCATCACTACAAATCGGTAAAGTAGTTTCCGAGATTCTCGTGCGGACACACATACACACGGACATACTTCTTTGTTTTATATATATAGATAAACGTTCAGTACTTGCTTCAGTTCTAAGTCGGTAGCTGGGCAGGCGTTCCTGTACTCGGGTACTAAACACTTGTGGTGCGGCCACATGAAACACGCTAAACATTAAAATGACTATATAGTAAACAAGGGAACCCTATATACGTTTAGACTCTCCTTAGCATAGAAAGATCCTTTTAGTCACCAGTGAATAAATTCTGATGTTTTCACGATCCCAAGAAAAAGGCTTAGCGGCCCCATTTGGGGTCACGACCCCGGGGATACAATCACTGATGGTGCACATATGTAAGTTTATTGACGTGCGGGCGTGTGTTTGCGTGTGCATGTACGTGTAAGTGTGTGTGTGTGTGTGTGTGTGTGTGTGTGTGTGTGTGTGAAATTATATGTAAACTTTACCAAGAACTAAAATCTGCTTAAAATAGTTGCTACATAAGTGGACACGATGGTAATAATAAGTGTAACGCTGTTGTCATGTAGGCGGGTTTATGCATGATTGTGTCGTTAACTCACTTATCAAACACGCAATTTGGCTACCCTGAAGGTGAATACTTACAGGTAATTACAGGTGTGGGTTAAGTGTTAGTAAATTAGTGATTATACATAGTAGCCAACCCATACCCAACACTCTCACACCCACACCCACAACCCCACAACCCCACACACCCCTACACCCACACCCCACACTCCCACACTCCCATCCCCTACACCCACACACTCCCATCCCCTACACCCACACCCCCACCCCCTACACCCACACCCTACACCCACACCCACAACCCCTACACCCACACCCCACACTCCCATCTCCCACACCCACACTCCATCCCACACCCTTACCACTTGTGGATGTAGGAAAGTCTTACCTGTTATTAGAAAGATGTGATTGGAGGATCAACGTAGTAGCTGAAATTTGATTGGAGGGACAAAATAATAGCTGAGATGTGATTGGAGGTTCATTATAGTAGCTAAGAGGTGATTGGAGGTTCATTATAGTAGCTGAGAGGTGATTGGAGGTTCATTATAGTAGCTGAGAGGTGATTGGAGGTTCATTATAGTAGCTAAGAGGTGATTGGAGGTTCATTATAGTAGCTAAGAGGTGATTGGAGGTTCATTATAGTAGCTAAAAGGTGATTGAAGGTTCATTATAGTAGCTGAGAGGTGATTGGAGGTTCATTGTAGTAGCTGAGAGGTGATTGAAGGTTCATTATAGTAGCTGAGAGGTGATTGGAGGTTCATTGTAGTAGCTGAGAGGTGATTGGAGGTTCATTATAGTAGCTGAGAGGTGATTGGAGGTTCATTATAGTAGCTGAGAGGTGATTGGAGGTTCATTGTAGTAGCTGAGAGGTGATTGGAGGTTCATTATAGTAGCTAAGAGGTGATTGGAGAGACGAGAAAGATTCCTAATAATCACCGAATCCCAATCAAAATACAACAATATGTACGACAATAAATTTCAACCCTCACCCATCACACAGCTCCAATCAATCTTTTTTCCCCTAACCTTCTCTGCCTGACTCGTCCCATTCTTTACCCCCCTCTCTATCCCTCTCTCTCTCTCTCTCTGCTGTCGTTCACACATTTATCACTTTTTCCCTCTCTTCCTTTTCAATCGTGGTCAGGGAAACTTTTTAATACCTACCATCCAATCATCCTTCACCTACGTAAACCACCACCACCTCCTCCTCCTCTCCCTCCCCTTTCTCCTCCTCCTCTCCCTCCCCTTTCTCCTCCTCCTCTCCCTCTCCTTCCTCCCCCTCCCCCTCCTCCTCCTCCCACTAATCAATTTGTCCACGTACGAAAAGCAATTTAAGTGTAATTTCCTTAACTATCTGTGTGGTGATGTCTCATAAGGGCTGTGTTATGGGTTAGTGTAACATAGGTGTTGTTATGGGTGTTAGTGTAACATAGGTGCTGTGTTATGTGTGTTACTGTAACATAGGTGCTGTGTTATGTATCTTAGTGTTACATAGGTGCTGTGTTATGTGTGTTAGTGTAACATATGTGCTGTGTTATGGGTGTTAGTGTAACATAGGTGCTGTGTTATGTGTGTTAGTGTAACAAAGATGCTGTGTTATGTGTCTTAGTGTAACATATGTGCTGTGTTATGTGTGTTAGTGTTACATAGGTGCTGTGTTATGTGTGTTACTGTAACATAGGTGCTGTGTTATGTGTCTTAGTGTAACATATGTGCTGTGTTATGTGTGTTACTGTAACATAGGTGCTGTGTTATGTGTCTTAGTGTAACACAGGTGCTGTGTTATGTGTCTTAGTGTAACATATGTGCTGTGTTATGTGTGTTACTGTAACATAGGTGCTGTGTTATGTGTCTTAGTGTAACACAGGTGCTGTGTTATGTATGTTAGTGTAACACAGGTGCTGTGTTATGTGTCTTAGTGTAACATATGTGCTGTGTTATGTGTGTTACTGTAACATAGGTGCTGTGTTACGTGTGTTAGTGTGATACAGGTGCTGTGTTATGTATGTTAGTGTAACACAGGTGCTGTGTTATGTGTCTTAGTGTAACATATGTGCTGTGTTATGTGTGTTAGTGTAACATATGTGCTGTGTTACGTGTGTTAGTGTGATACAGGTGCTGTGTTATGTATGTTAGTGTAACATAGGTGCTGTGTTATGTGTGTTCCTGTAACGTAGGTGCTGTGTTATGTATGTTAGTGTAACATATGTGCTGTGTTACGTGTGTTAGTGTGATACAGGTGCTGTGTTATGTATGTTAGTGTAACATAGGTGCTGTGTTATGTGTGTTCCTGTAACGTAGGTGCTGTGTTATGTATGTTAGTGTATCATATGTGCTGTGTACGTGTGTTAGTGTGATACAGGTGCTGTGTTATGTATGTTAGTGTAACATAGGTGCTGTGTATGTGGTTCCTGTAACGTAGGTGCTGTGTTATGTATGTTAGTGTAACATATGTGCTGTGTTACGTGTGTTAGTGTGATACAGGTGCTGTGTTATGTATGTTAGTGTAACATAGGTGCTGTGTTATGTGTGTTCCTGTAACGTAGGTGCTGTGTTATTCTAAATGTATAGATTGATGAAAATATTGGTATACAGACAGACAGACATAAAAACAGACAGACAGACAGACAGACAGACAGACAGACAGACAGATAAATAAGCCAGTCATAAGCAATATTTAGCGTTGTGGGAGTCAGGTGATCGGTGCCAGGTATATATATACTCCCTCACCCACCTTTTGTTTACATAATTAAGCGGCAGAAATACCTGAAATAAAGGGGTGTGCGTGTCATGTACCCTTACCTGAGTTGGAGGTCATGGTGGTGGTTCATGTTGGTTAATGAGGTTGAGACTGAATGGTGAGATATCTTCACCTTGTGTTTGAGTCTCTCTCTCTCTCTCTCTCTCTCTCTCTCTCTCTCTCTCTCTCTCACCAAAGAATAATTACCATAAAGATGACTCAAATATCTTTTTTTATCTATTTTCCATTTATTACTGATCATTTATTTTCCCCACAGAAGCATTTTACCAATCAGAATATTTATACAATGTAATGAAATGAGATAATTTTTTAAACCTTTCGATTCCAAATTCCCTCTACCAGCTGGTTACTGGACTGGCTCAATTTTTTTTGGGGGGGAGGTAAATACGAAATAGAGTTTGATTACCTTCAGGTCGTTTTCAGGTGCTACGTGTATAAGGTAATTTATTTATGATTTATTGATCGATTTATTTTATTTTTATTATTTAAAATAGGTAGTTTATTCGTATTTGATTTATTTAGAGAGTAATTTATTCATATATGATTAATTATTTATGGGATTGTTTATTTAGTTTACAAAGGAAAAGTTCTGTGTTCGCTTGTAGTTTCTCAGCCAGCGTCCACACACACACACACACACACACACTTTTTTCTCTCTCTCTCTCTCTCTCTCCTCCAACATACAGCTTATTTTCGCCGTTCTCCAGGTCGTCCTCTCAGGGTTGGGGACCTGCCGTTCATTTGGATTTCCTTCAGCTAAGCCAGACGTATGACCATAGTCTTATGAAACTCTCTCACTAACTCTGATTTAAAGTGAAATATTTGCTAACATTTGTCTTTAACTTGGTGTAATAGGTAAATAATAAGGACTGTTATGAATATTAACGGTGTATTTATTATTTACCTAAAGATTAATAAACTCTCATTTGATTCCTGTTCTTAAGTAACAAAATAAACCGTCTTTACCCACAAATTGACAACCAAGAAGCATCACCAGCGTATATCGTGGAATGAAGAAATAGAATATTATCTTACCGGGAAACCTATGGAATACCACTATATTTAATTGCATTTTTTTTTGCCAATAGAATGATTGATCGTTGCCCTTGCAGATCCTACTGTCTAGAACTACACCTCCATTAGCTTCTTATAAATACACTCTGGCCCTATTGTCTTTCTCTTGACAACCAGCGCCGCCTCCAACAGATATTTTTTCAACTCTTTTTCCACTTTTTCCTGAACCAAAGTGAGGAAAAAAATTACTACCGCTGTTTTCCCTCTAAGTACCCTATCGTCCGCAATAGGTGTGTGTGTGTGTGTGTGTGTGTGTGTGTGTGTGTGTGTTTTACTTATAAGTGTGTTTTACGAGGAAATTAGATCAGTTTTGTTTTTAGGTGTACGGTTATGTATGTTTGTTCTTTGTGATGTAGGTGTTTTTTTTATGAGTCTTTGTGTGTTTTGTTTTTATCTTTTTGTGTTTTTTTCCGTTTTTATGTTTATTTCTTAACAGTGTGTACGGTGCTGTGTTTGTTTATATGTACCCCTCGTTTTGTTTATATTTTCTGTCTGTCTGTCTGTCTGTCTGTCTTTGAGTTCTGTTCGTATTTTTGGGAGGGTCTCTGGTTTTCTATCTCTCTTCTACTTGCTTAACTCTCTCTCTCTCTCTCTCTCTCTCTCTCTCTCTCTCTCTCTCTCTCTCTCTCTCTCTCTCTCTCTCTCTCTCACACCACCAACACACACATCATCTATAACTAATGGCTTCATCAACATGGAGCATCACTAAACTCTTCCCATTGACCAATTTGACCTTTGACCTTATTCAGTGTGACCTATGACCTTATCCAGTGTGACCTTTAACCTTATCCAGTGTGACCTATGACCTTATCCAGTGTGACCTATGACCTTTTTTCTTCCAGGTTAAGTAAGGTGAGGTTATCTTACGTGAAGTTAGCTTAAAGTAGGTTAGGTTAGATTAGGTTTAGGTTAGGTTAGGTTAGGTTAGGTTAGGTTAAGTCAGGCAAAATTATGTTAGGGTAGGTTAGGTTAGGTTTGGTTAGGTTAGGTTAGGTTACAAGTCATTAACTGCACTTGTCCTAGGGAGTGAATTTACCTATTAATCACTAACCTCACTCAAGGTACAGGAAGGGTACAAAATTAATGTGTTTATGATGAGGAAGAAATAATGGTGTGGTGGGAGCCTCTACTAAGGAGTCTATAATGGGGGCGTTAATGGGTGACAAGGAAGAAAAATACAAGACATTACCGACGGTTCTTCTAACACAATTACTTCAGAGTGATGGTCTGTTGGGGCCTCTCTCTCTCTCTCTCTCTCTCTCTCTCTCTCTCTCTCTCTCTCTCTCTCTCTCTCTCTCTCTCTCTCTTACTTTTATTTGTTGTTTACTTTATTAATTTACCATAAAGTAGGACATTAAAGCAAGAATATATTTCATTTTAACCTGGGATGAGGAGGGTGGAGGAGGGTGTGTTTTAACAGATAATAATAAGTAATAGTTAAACGAGTAAACATTAAGATAATAAGTTAGTTAAGCGTGAAGTTTCAAAGGGGAGAGACAGAGTTGTTTACAAACCCAGAGAGAGAGAGAGAGAGAGAGAGAGAGAGAGAGAGAGAGAGAGAGAGAGAGAGAGAGAGTACACGTCCAACAAGGTTCAATATATTGCTGTTACTGATACACTCCATTTATGTACCTCAACGCTTCAACAAACAACTAGTTGAAGTCTTCGTAGAGCTTCATTTAAAGACTCATCAACCCTTCATACGATAAACTAATTATATGAAAGTACTGTTAGTAGAATGTTGGATCGTGGGATAGGGTAAGCCTCCATTTTTTTATTTTAACAAATTAATTAAAACTTGTATATATAAACAATAATTACCACACTATAGAAATTTATGGAGAAATGTGTTTTCTCGGGTTTATAATATTTTGGATATTATATCTCAAGTGAAATTTAATATCACACAAAACATTTGAGTATGAATGCAACTTGATGCAGGGGGTGTGTGGTGGTGGCTGATGTACAACTACCCTTCTGGCTGCCTGTATTTCAATGTTATAATAATAAAGAGGACGTGTCTGTCAGTCTGTCTGTCTCTGTGTCCAATCATAGCTCCAAAACAAAAGCAGTTATACATCTGGAACTTTACTCAACTATAGCATCGGTCCCAATGTTGTGCACTTTCATATTACCGGAAAACAATAATTGGAATTTTTCGTCGCCTCTTCACTCATAACCTTCAGCAAAGAGAATTGGTGTGTGTGTTTTTCCCTCCATTGAAAGTTTTGAGTCAGTGTCTTTTATAACTGAAGGTGTTGGGGATGACAACGGTACAGCAGAGTAGTGAAGTTCTATTACATTACCGAACACAGCAACGCCCCACACAGGCTCTATAACAGCTATATAACAGTATTAAGCTTGGTAGAGTGCCAGAACAGTATCATGGAAGCCTCTCTCTATACCTTCACAATCATGTAAACAAAAAGTGTCACAATATGTCTAACAGCATGTAATCTGACAGCACCACACACACACACACACACACACACACACACACACACTTACCCTCGCTTATCATTCTGGTCGCTCCTCGTTGTGTGTATAAACCAAACCAAAGTACTGCAGCCAGACCATCCCACCACCACAGTAAGGAAGCTTGGCTGCCGTCGACCTGATTATGTATATCAAAACAATAAAAAACACACAAGAGGGAAGCGAGACTCAGACGACTTGTGGTCAGAATCCAACTGAGACGAGATAAGGGACTCCGAGTGTCAGGACGAGTTGTGTTATCTCGTTTTAACTCAGAAGTGACCTTAAAGTGCGTCTGTGTTCCATTTACATATTAAGCGTTACATGATACTATCCCAAAAGCCTTAAGACATTCACAAGGATTACGATAGTGTAGGACCTTCCATTACACTGTACCATTGTCTGGGAATGTAGTGTGTGTGTGTGTGTGTGTGTGTGTGTGTGTGTGTGTGTCCTCCTTTCGTGACCTATGTGATGGATGTTTTTCGTCAATGGTCATTTCTTGGCCACTCTGGTTGGGTCACGTTAACGCTTTTTGTCAGATGACGGGCGAGGTGTATATATTGTTTTCGTTGTATCTGTTATATTATTGTTCGTGTGGTGCTGAAGGATTGTTGCGTTTCATTCCTCCAGCCTCCTTCACCACGTGGATGAAGGGAACAGCGATACCGTCAGCTGGGATGAGAGTGAAGCATCTGGTCTCTGGAGATCTCAAAGCCTTACACAGTCCATTAATGCCTCCCCCCCCTCCCCTAATTATAGATAAGTGAACGCCATTTGAGAGCATTATACTCAATAGCCGTAAATGCTATTTTGGCCACCAACTTTGTGCCACAGCTTGAGTGAGACAATTAGATAGGTTCCGAACCTGAAGCGTTTGGGAGAAAATTACTCACGAAACTCTGGAATTCGGAAAGCCATTCTGTGTCGCCATTCAGGCCTGGGAACCTTATCTGCTGCTGTCGATAATTGTTCATCTACGGGTGTTCTGCTGCTGCTGTAAATATTAATGTTGTTTATGCTGTTATTACTGCTGTTGTTGATACTGCTGCTGTAACTATTGCTGTTGTTGATACTGCTGCTGTAACTATTGCTGTTGTTGCTGTTGTTGCTACTGTTGTTGTTGATACTGCTGTTGTTGCTACTGTTGTTGTTGTTGTTGTTACTGTGTTAATAATAATAATAATAATAATAACAACAACAATGGTGATCATTTATTGTCTTACCTCGGGGTCACTCCTCCAGCAACATCCTCAAGGCAATTTCTGATCAACTTCCTCTACCGCATTACCGCATCCTCCACCTCACTGCCGCACCCTCACGTTGGCCAGCATCCTCCACCGCACTGCCGCACCCTCAAGTTGGCCAGCAAACTCTACAACGCCTGACTCTCCTGACCTGGCCGATGTCTGCTGACGACTTAGCGACGCCTGGCTGCCTACAGTGCTTCCGGCTGGTCTTGCGGGTCATCTCCACCGTCACCAACAACTCTCTCACAGCTACTTGAACTACCTATGAAGTCCATCACCAAGCGGATGAGTTGTATAATCCACCACCCAGTTGTTAACGTGGTTCAGACTTGTTTAATTTGTTACCATTGGAACACTGACGACAGTTTTACCGGACCTTCACTTACCGTATTGAGTTTTACGGTATACTATTAGTCACTTAACCAGAGTGTTCATAACTGTTTATTCAATGTATTCACCGCTAAGGTATAGGTCTCAGTAGAAGACAGTGACCACAACGGGATGAGACACACACACACACACACACACACACACACACACACACACACACACACACACACACACACACACCCACCAAAGCTAGACTCTTCTAACCGCTGACAGACTTGCTGGGAACTACTCTGGCCAGGCACCGTAACATTCCACCGTCGTATAACCATTTACCAGACCTCAATCTAGTAATGACAGGTATAGTCATTGTCAAAAGTAATCATGCACACCACCACCTAACCCCTGCGTCTGGCCGGGTCCTTTCTGCACGGTAAGTCACGTGGGATGGAAAGGGGAAATGGTTTACTTGTGGGAGGGGTGTGGGAGGGTAGTCTGTTCCTCATCAGAGAGGGAGGGGATTGAAGAAAGTAGGGTAATCCCTGAAGGAAGGAGGGGAAGGATGGGCGTAAGTTTTATCACTATATTGTAATGTGCCAGCAACACACCTGGCCGCACACTTTGTTATTCACACCTGCGTGAGTACAGCAGTGTGAGACAATACACCTGGCCACACACATTGTTATTCACACCTGCGTGAGTACAGCAGTGTGAGACAATACACCTGGCCACACACATTGTTATACACACCTGCGTGGGGAACATGCAAGCACATTTATGTGTTTAGTTGTATAAGTGGGAATTGACTTACTTAATGAAGGCAAAAATGTATATACGATAAACTATCTGATGTATTTGACACACACACACACACACACACATTAGGTAAAATCATTAGAAAGGTTAATAAACCATAAATATGTTATATGGATCATAAATATAACTTCCAGAATCACTCTCATATACTTCCTCACCGCGGCCTGACGAATTAACACAACCATAACGTTCTGTCAGGGCTCAGGTCGAGGCTCATCTGTACTGATAATCTATACAGTAAGTGTGTGCTGTCCTGTGGTGTGCTGTGGTGTGGTGTGCTGTGGTGTGGTGTGCTGTGCTGTAGTGTGGTGTGCTGTGTACTAAAAATGGCGGGCATCCGCCTTTTGAATTTTGCCACATATAGCGTCTAGTTTGTTGTGCACCCAATACTCATCCGGTGAGCAGTAGTACAAATGGATTAAAGATAAAGAGAAGAGGTCACAAACGGTGTGTTTGACAGACCCAGGGGTCAGGATATTATGGCATTGAATGTTAAAAAAAGTATTTCCAATGCATTATTTGTTTAGTTCTGTACAGTCATGGTCAAAAGTAATCATGCACACCACCACCTAACCCCTGCGTCTGGCCGGGTCCTTTCTGCACGGTAAGTCACGTGGGGTGGAGAGGGGGGATGGTTTACTTGTGGGAGGGGTGTGGGAGGGTAGTGTGTTCCTCATCAGAGAGGGAGGGGATTGAAGAAAGTCATATTAGGGTATTTTCCTCACTGAAGTCACACGTCTTATCAACCCTATGACACATTACCTGCCAAACGCTCACTCGCACTCTTCCCCAGAATCTGAAGTAGAGTCATAGATAACTGAGGGAAACTGAAGTCCACATGACACTTCTCCGGACACCCGCCTTCCTGGTCGGTTGGGCTTTAGGCCAATCAACTGCCAGGGTCATTAATGCCGTCAACATCAAGCTACATCCACCAACCTTAACACCTTCTTCAGGTACTAAGGATAATTCTCAGACCACATACACTCTCACTATATACAGTAAGTGGCCCTTGACTTGCACCCTCCTACCTTACCCGGGTCCGCCACCCCTAGCTCTCCCCCTATCAATACATCCCACACCCGCTGTAACCGCGACTGTACGTACAGACTGACTTATTCACACCTGCGTGAGTACAGCAGTGTGAGACAATACACCTGGCCACACACATTGTTATACACACCTGCGTGGGGAACATGCAAGCACATTTATGTGTTTAGTTCTATAAGTGGGAATTGACTTACTTAATGAAGGCAAAAATGTATATACGATAAACTATCTGATGTATTTGACACACACACACACACACACACACACATTAGGTAAAATCATTAGAAAGGTTAATAAACCATAAATATGTTATATGGATCATAAATATAACTTCCAGAATCACTCTCATATACTTCCTCACCGCGGCCTGACGAATTAACACAACCATAACGTTCTGTCAGGGCTCAGGTCGAGGCTCATCTGTACTGATAATCTATACAGTAAGTGTGTGCTGTCCTGTGGTGTGCTGTGGTGTGGTGTGGTGTGCTGTGCTGTAGTGTGGTGTGCTGTGTACTAAAAATGGCGGGCATCCGCCTTTTGAATTTTGCCACATATAGCGTCTAGTTTGTTGTGCACCCAATACTCATCCGGTGAGCAGTAGTACAAATGGATTAAAGATAAAGAGAAGAGGTCACAAACGGTGTGTTTGACAGACCCAGGGGTCAGGATATTATGGCATTGAATGTTAAAAAAAGTATTTCCAATGCATTATTTGTTTAGTTCTGTACAGTCATGGTCAAAAGTAATCATGCACACCACCACCTAACCCCTGCGTCTGGCCGGGTCCTTTCTGCACGGTAAGTCACGTGGGGTGGAGAGGGGGAATGGTTTACTTGTGGGAGGGGTGTGGGAGGGTAGTGTGTTCCTCATCAGAGAGGGAGGGGATTGAAGAAAGTCATATTAGGGTATTTTCCTCACTGAAGTCACACGTCTTATCAACCCTATGACACATTACCTGCCAAACGCTCACTCGCACTCTTCCCCAGAATCTGAAGTAGAGTCATAGATAACTGAGGGAAACTGAAGTCCACATGACACTTCTCCGGACACCCGCCTTCCTGGTCGGTTGGGCTTTAGGCCAATCAACTGCCAGGGTCATTAATGCCGTCAACATCAAGCTACATCCACCAACCTTAACACCTTCTTCAGGTACTAAGGATAATTCTCAGACCACATACACTCTCACTATATACAGTAAGTGGCCCTTGACTTGCACCCTCCTACCTTACCCGGGTCCGCCACCCCTAGCTCTCCCCCTATCAATACATCCCACACCCGCTGTAACCGCGACTGTACGTACAGACTGACTTATTCACACCTGCGTGAGTACAGCAGTGTGAGACAATACACCTGGCCACACACATTGTTATACACACCTGCGTGGGGAACATGCAAGCACATTTATGTGTTTAGTTCTATAAGTGGGAATTGACTTACTTAATGAAGGCAAAAATGTATATACGATAAACTATCTGGTGTATTTGACACACACACACACACACACACACAAACACATTAGGTAAAAATCATTAGAAAGGTGAATAAACTATAACTATGTTATATGGATCATAAATATAACTTCTAGAATCACTCTCATATACTTCCTCACCGCGGCCTGACGAATTAACACAACCGTAACGTTCTGTCAGGGCTCAGGTCGAGGCTCATCTGTACTGATATAATCTATAAGTGTGTGCTGTCCTGTGGTGTGCTGTGGTGTGGTGTGCTGTGCTGTAGTGTGGTGTGCTGTGTACTAAAAATGGCGGGCATCCGCCTTTTGAATTTTGCCACAAATAGCGTCTAGTTTGTTGTGCACCCAATACTCATCCGGTGAGCAGTAGTACAAATGGATTAAAGATAAAGAGAAGAGGTCACAAACGGTGTGTCTGACAGACCCAGGGGTCAGGATATTATGGCATTGAATGTTAAAAAAAGTATTTCCAATACATTATTTGTTTAGTTCTGTACAGTCATGGTCAAAAGTAATCATGCACACCACCACCTAACCTAACCCCTGCGACTCGCCAAACCATGTTCCCGGGCTGGGTGTGGGACCAGTGGCCAAACACTAATGCCACTGTCACCTCATCACCTCCCATTGATTTTCACAACTCCAATAAATATATTACAGGCTGGACAAGTCACAGTCTATCCAACAATTCATTCTGAATTTTTTATCCATTAATAGTGATTTTTTCTTTCAAGAACGGTAATGGCGAGAGGCAACAACCTAGTTTAGTGTTACTGGTGGTCAGCAAGCCACGCCCCCTCCTCTCTTATGTTGTCGTATTAGGGTCATTCCCTCACTGAAGTCACACGTCTTATCAACCCTATGACACATTACCTGCCAAACGCTCACTCGCACTCTTCCCCAGAATCTGAAGTAGTCATAGATAACTGAGGGAAAGTGAAGTCCACATGACACGTCTCCGGACACCCGCCTTCCTGGTTGGTTGGTTGGTTGGTTGGGCTTTAGGCCAATCAACTGCCAGGGTCATTAATGCCGTCAACATCAAGCTACATCCACCAACCTTAACACCTTCTTCAGGTATTAAGGATAATTCTCAGACCACATACACTCTCACTATATACAGTATGTGGCCCTTGACTTGCACCCTCCTACCTTACCCGGGTCCGCCACCCCTCGCTCTCCCCCCATCAATACATCCCCCACCCTCTTGTGACCCGTCGTTTAGAAAGTCCTTGAGCTCGCCAATACGGTAGTAGTAGGGTGGCATGATATCTTTTGACCACGACTGTACACTTGCAAATGAACAATACACATATAATAACACGACCTTACCAACATAAAGTCCACGTTAGTATTTGCGTTCATGTTGGCTGTTTCAATACACTCGTGAAATAAAAATATCATAAATTCCCTCGATGGGTTTTTTTTTGTATAAAATATTAATTCTTTCGTGCATTTTTTGTTATTTACTTCCCCGTTTTATCATTTATTTTTTATCATTTATTTTTTCTTTGTAGAATTTATTAGACAAATATTTATTACAGAAACATGTGACTCACGGAAAAAAAAGATAAAACGAAAAAATCTGATTAAGAAACATGTTAACATAAGAGGTGCGGAGGCCTTTGTTGACACTTGGTGATCCGAGGGACTACAGCATTAAATTCTTTATGAAAGACAACACACTAACTATTTAACATGATGATCTAAGGTAACTTTTTTTTTACTAAAAAAGTTAAGTTAGCCTAGATTGGTTTATGTCATGTTTCATAAAAGGTGAAGGTAGGGTAGGGTAGGGGAAGGTGAATTTGGTTAGGTTAGATTAAGTTAGGTTAGGTTCGTGTCTTATTTCATAAAAGGTTCAATGCCATGGAGTGACAGCTATGGAGACTTAACACATTGTTCAGGCTCCAGTTCGTTTCGTCTAACATTCGTTTCTGCAATACAAAATAATATTATTTTATAAACGTAAAGGTGAAATGGGAATTACACTAAAGGTTAAGACCACGAACCTAAACATATTTTTTCCAATTCTGTTTTGAGTGACGCAAGCGGCATTCAACACGCCGCAGGAAGAGGAGCAACTGTTCTGAGTGTCGCATGCGACTCTTAAGTATCACATAGTGTCTCACCACAAAAAAAAGCATTCCCACAATTAACAAAATAACATCAACTCCCGTGTTAGTCACTGGACACGGCGGGAGTGGCTATGACGTCACTATAAACATCAACCAGGATACTGCCGCCTACAGTGAATGCCATAAATGCCTAATGACTAAAATTTTCATTGTATCAATATTTTAACCTTTAACATAAGTGAAACAAATTTACCTGTTAATTATTGTCACCTTTAATATTAAGGCAGGGGTTATTTCACCGCTATCCGGCCGAATAATCACTGGTTATTTGACCGGTTTCTGGCTTTGATCTACTCAATTTACCTGTTTTAGTCCACGGAAGATGCAATCACTAATGACTTGTCAGATCAGGCGTCAGGTGGACCCCAACATGGTGCTTTGATCTAGTCAGGTCACCTGCATTAGAATTACTCAGCGAGATAATAACACAGAACATAGACGAATAATACAGTAACTCACAACAACAGTCTATTCTCACGGAACAAATTTTAGATCAAGTTAACAACGACCTCAAGAAACAGAATGAGTATAGTACCCCACAAGTATTACTGAGTACATAACACCCACTCAGTATAATTTGTGTAATATATTATAGACGTCCATGAGAGAAGTGGGAGGGACATCTCGGAGTATCAGAACACGATTAATGAAGATAGTGATAAAGATTATAACATTTAAATAATATTGTAATTACTAGTGTATAATGCCCACAGCCATCCTAACCAGAATCTCATTAAAATGATAATAGAATCACACAGTCCCCGCTGCTCCCGGTCAAATAACCGATGAGTATTCAGCCTGCCACTTCGCAATGTTAACTACTGGGGTGAAAGTTCTGGAAATTATTGCTACGTATTTTATTTAAAATGAGTTTGATGTGAGAAACAACACGACTTTTGTTAAGCTTTTATTCAACAAATGACTCAACAAAAATGGGATAGACTTGATCTTTTGTATTTGAAAAAACAGACTATTTATAAATTGTTTTTTCTGCTCGTAAGATAAAACCATATAAAAAATATATATCAAAAGGAAGATTCTGTGAGTGTTTATATAATTATCTTGTTACTGATAGGTATTAAACTGCACAAGAGAGAAAGAGAGAGAGAGAGTAGATAACCAGGTGTAAACAGAGAGAGAGAGGGGGAGTAGATAAACAGGTGTAAACAGAGAGAGAGAGAGAGAGAGGGGGAGTAGATAAACAGGTGTAAACAGAGAGAGAGGGGGGAGTAGGTAAACAGGTGTAAACAGAGAGAGAGGGGGAGTAGATAAACAGGTGTAAACAGAGAGAGAGAGAGAGAGGGGGAGTAGGTAACCAGGTGTAAACAGAGAGAGAGGGAGGAGTAGATAAACAGGTGTAAACAGAGAGAGAGAGAGAGAGAGGGGGAGTAGATAAACAGGTGTAAACAGAGAGAGAAGGGGGGAGTAGGTAAACAGGTGTAAACAGAGAGAGAGGGGGGAGTAGATAAACAGGTGTAAACAGAGAGAGAGAGAGAGAGGGAGTAGATAAACAGGTGTAAACAAAGAGAGAGAGAGAGAGAGAGAGAGAGAGAGAGAATATGTTAGGCTTGGTAAACAGCTGTAAAATATCCCGTAAACTATCTTGTTCACTTTGCTGGTGTTTTTGATCACCGTAAGGAGCCCGGTCACCCCACCACACACACACACACACACACATACACACACACACACACACACACATACACACACATACATACACACACACACACACACACACATACACACACACACACACACACGCACACACACATTCAATAATAAAATAATTAAAATATTACATCCTTATCAACTTCTTCATTAAATAAAAACTTAAAAATTATATAACAGATCAACAAATATACAAAAGAAATATATATATCTTTTTAAACTAAAGGTGTAAATAATACGTAAAATCCTTGACAGATGAAAACAACAAAAGCAGCGGACCGCCATCATCCACACCTGTTGACACCGAGTTATTAGGTCATAGTGAAATATCTATATTGCACCTGTCACTCCTACCTCTGATAGTCCGTCAACTAAGGTGTGAATGACATTTGATTACTAATGATCATAGTTGATGATTTATTTATATTTTTGTACTGTATTGTTGTTGTTGTTGTTGTAGTTCTTGTTGCTATTATTATTATTATTATTTTTTTTTTATTATTGCTGTTGCTGTTGTTGGTGGTGAAGTTGTTGTTCTTGTTAATGTAGTTGTTGTTATTGCTGTAGTTTTTTGTTGTAATTATTGTTTTTGTTGTGGTTTTGTTAACAAAGTGCTGTGTTTTTATTCCTCACTATTTACTGTAAGTTAGACTCACCCATTCCCTTCTGACACCAGCTGGACTCCCTACCTCACCATCTGACACCAGCTGGACCCCCTCCCTCACCATCTACCACCAGCTGGACCCCCTCCCTCACCATCTGACACCAGCTGGACCCCCTCCCTCACCATCTGACACCAGCTGGACTCCCTCCCTCACCATCTGCCACCATCTAAACTCTTTCTTTCACCATCTGACACCAGCTGGACTCCCTCCCACACCATCTACCACCAGCTGGATTCCCTACCTCACCATCTACCACCAGCTGGACTCCCTCCCACACCATCTACCACCAGCTGGATTCCCTACCTCACCATCTGACACCAGCTGGACTCCCTCCCACACCATCTACCACCAGCTGGACTCCCTCCCACACCATCTACCACCAGCTGGACTCCCTACCTCACCATCTGACACCAGCTGGACTCCCTCCCACACCATCTGACACCAGCTGGACTCCCTACCTCACCATCTACCACCAGCTGGACTCCCTCCCACACCATCTACCACCAGCTGGATTCCCTACCTCACCATCTACCACCAGCTGGACTCCCTCCCTCACCATCTACCACCAGCTGGACTCCCTCCCTCACCATCTGACACCAGCTGGACTCCCTACCTCACCATCTGACACCAGCTGGACTCCCTACCTCACCATCTGACACCAGCTGGACTCCCTACCTCACCATCTGCCACCAGCTGGACTCCCTCCCTCACCATCTACCACCAGCTGGACTCCCTACCTCACCATCTGACACCAGCTGGACTCCCTACCTCACCATCTGACACCAGCTGGACTCCCTACCTCACCATCTACCACCAGCTGGACTCCCTACCTCACCATCTGACACCAGCTGGACTCCCTCCCACACCATCTACCACCAGCTGGACTCCCTACCTCACCATCTGACACCAGCTGGACTCCCTACCTCACCATCTGACACCAGCTGGACTCCCTCCCACACCATCTACCACCAGCTGGACTCCCTACCTCACCATCTGACACCAGCTGGACTCCCTCCCTCACCATCTGACACCAGCTGGACTCCCTCTCTCACCATCTACCACCAGCTGGACTCCCTACCTCACCATCTACCACCAGCTGGACTCCCTCCCACACCATCTACCACCAGCTGGACTCCCTACCTCACCATCTGACACCAGCTGGACTCCCTACCTCACCATCTGCCACCAGCTGGACTCCCTCCCTCACCATCTACCACCAGCTGGACTCCCTACCTCACCATCTGACACCAGATGGACTCCCTACCTCACCATCTGACACCAGCTGGACTCCCTACCTCACCATCTACCACCAGCTGGACTCCCTACCTCACCATCTGACACCAGCTGGACTCCCTCCCACACCATCTACCACCAGCTGGACTCCCTACCTCACCATCTGACACCAGCTGGACTCCCTCCCACACCATCTACCACCAGCTGGACTCCCTGCCTCACCATCTGCCACCAGCTGGACTCCCTCCCACACCATCTACCACCAGCTGGACTCCCTACCTCACCATCTGACACCAGCTGGACTCCCTACCTCACCATCTGACACCAGCTGGACTCCCTCCCACACCATCTACCACCAGCTGGACTCCCTACCTCACCATCTGACACCAGCTGGACTCCCTCCCTCACCATCTGACACCAGCTGGACTCCCTCTCTCACCATCTACCACCAGCTGGACTCCCTACCTCACCATCTACCACCAGCTGGACTCCCTCCCACACCATCTACCACCAGCTGGACTCCCTACCTCACCATCTGACACCAGCTGGACTCCCTACCTCACCATCTGCCACCAGCTGGACTCCCTCCCTCACCATCTACCACCAGCTGGACTCCCTACCTCACCATCTGACACCAGCTGGACTCCCTACCTCACCATCTGACACCAGCTGGACTCCCTACCTCACCATCTACCACCAGCTGGACTCCCTACCTCACCATCTGACACCAGCTGGACTCCCTCCCACACCATCTACCACCAGCTGGACTCCCTACCTCACCATCTGACACCAGCTGGACTCCCTCCCACACCATCTACCACCAGCTGGACTCCCTGCCTCACCATCTGCCACCAGCTGGACTCCCTACCTCACCATCTACCACCAGCTGGACTCCCTACCTCACCATCTGACACCAGCTGGACTCCCTCCCACACCATCTACCACCAGCTGGACTCCCTCCCACACCATCTACCACCAGCTGGACCCCCTCCCTCACCATCTGATACCATCTAAACTCTTTCTTTCACCATCTGACACCAGCTGGACTCCCTCCCACACCATCTACCACCAGCTGGACTCCCTACCTCACCATCTGACACCAGCTGGACTCCCTCCCTCACCATCTGACACCAGCTGGACTCCCTCCCACACCATCTACCACCAGCTGGACTCCCTACCTCACCATCTGACACCAGCTGGACTCCCTACCTCACCATCTGACACCAGCTGGACTCCCTCCCTCACCATCTGACACCAGCTGGACTCCCTCCCTCACCATCTGACACCAGCTGGACTCCCTCCCACACCATCTACCACCAGCTGGACTCCCTCCCACACCATCTGACACCAGCTGGACTCCCTCCCTCACCATCTGATACCATCTAAACTCTTTCTTTCACCATCTGACACCAGCTGGACTCCCTCCCACACCATCTACCACCAGCTGGACTCCCTACCTCACCATCTGACACCAGCTGGACTCCCTCCCACACCATCTACCACCAGCTGGACTCCCTACCTCACCATCTGACACCAGCTGGACTCCCTACCTCACCATCTGACACCAGCTGGACTCCCTCCCTCACCATCTGACACCAGCTGGACTCCCTCCCTCACCATCTGATACCATCTAAACTCTTTCTTTCACCATCTGACACCAGCTGGACTCCCTCCCACACCATCTACCACCAGCTGGACTCCCTACCTCACCATCTGACACCAGCTGGACTCCCTCCCACACCATCTACCACCAGCTGGACTCCCTCCCACACCATCTGACACCAGCTGGACTCCCTACCTCACCATCTGACACCAGCTGGACTCCCTCCCTCACCATCTGACACCAGCTGGACTCCCTACCTCACCATCTGACACCAGCTGGACTCCCTACCTCACCATCTGACACCAGCTGGACTCCCTACCTCACCATCTGACACCAGCTGGACTCCCTACCTCACCATCTGACACCAGCTGGACTCCCTCCCACACCATCTACCACCAGCTGGACTCCCTACCTCACCATCTGACACCAGCTGGACTCCCTACCTCACCATCTGCCACCATCTAAACTCTTTCCTTCACCATCTGGCACCAGCTGGACTCTCCCACACCATCTGCCGCCAGCTGGACTCAATACTTCCTAATGAAGTCTTCTAGGGAGTTGATCAAGACCTTATAGAGCCAGTGTCTCCCTGTTACGTGTGATGACTGTGTTTGTGTGTGTGTGTGTGTGTGTGTGTGTGTGTGTGTGTGTGACAAACTTAAAAACAGATAGACAGAGATAAAGACAGACAGACAGACAGACACCAAAAGAGACAGACTGACAGAAAGAGATAGATAGATAGATAGATAGATAGAGTGAGTAAACAACACTGATCCACAATTTGTCACAAACACACAAACACTATTTTCGGAGTTTTCTTCAACAGGTGAAACACGAGCTTGAGGCAACACCAACGACCATGAACTGGGTGTTGGGTGACGTGTGGGTGTTGAGGGAGAGTGATGGAAGGAGAGTGGGGAGGATAAGGAGAGTGGGGAGGATAAGGAGATGGGGAGGATAAGGAAAGTGGGAGGGAGGGAAGTGAGAGGAAGGAGGACAATGTGGGGTAGCGAAGGAGAACGAAAGAAAGGGATGTAAGAGGAAGGGAAGGGGAGAGAGTGGGAGGGAAGGTGAGTGAAAGGGAGGGAAGAAAAGTGTGAGTACGGGAAGGGGAATAAGAGGGGTGGAAGGAGAATGAGGGGGAGGATAGGAGAGTGAGATTGAGGGAAGGAGAGTAAGAGGGATGGAAGAGGAGGGAGAGGGATAGGGAGAGGGGGAGAGGGAAGTAGAGTGAGAGAGAAAGAGAGATATTAAAATAATTACAGATAAATAGCTAAAGAGACAGACAGACAGACAGACAGATATATAATGAGAGCCTTTGAAACTACATTAATTTTCACACCGTCAAATCTATTTCACATCAAAACACACACACACACACACACACACACACACACACACACACGCAACATATTCTGCTAATCTGAAATTCATTAATATTCCAACCTTGGTGATCACTTACCTGTTATTAAAAACTAATTAAAGGACTATTAGCACCGATCTTCAAAACAAAACCAGGAGGCAACTGATCCACCCAGACCTCGTAAAGTAATAGGTGTATGAGAGTATAATGGCTATATCAATGTATTTTACCTGGTATACTGTAATTTGGGTATTAATTAAGAATTTACTGCCTGGGGGATTCTAATCACTAGTTGGTAATTATGAAGACATATTTATAGTGGTAACTACAGTCCGTGAAAGGTGATAATTAAGAATTGTGGTCTGTGCGTGCTGTACCCATTGATGCCTCTGATGAATTCATATGACTATTATTACAGATATATAACGGAGATATATACCTGCAATAAGTGAGGTTAGGATGAACGAGTGACATTAATTTTCACAAAGTAAAAATTCATTTGCGACATGAGATATTCCTGTTGCGTCAGGTGTAGTGAGTGTCTATCACCTGTGAGTGCCGGGGTGTCGAGCCAGGACCACTACGAATGACATGCAGGAAACTTATCCACTGAACCACGATAGGCTAAAACCTACCTTACTTTAACACCTTAACTTTTCTTTTGCGACTTGGGTTCCCTGCCCACTCAGAAGTGATTATATTATTTACATTGATTGATAAAATAAATGAAATCAAAATACATATTACAACAGTTCTTTTAAAGCACAATGCTGACAATTCGGTATAATAATTAAATAAATAATACACGGTAGAATTATCTCACCAAAAAATTGGGAATCTGCGTTAGTTGTTCCCGTAAGTTAAGAATGAAGTAATCATATAGGTGTTTGTGTGTGAGATTGACGGCAGATAATCATCTCAAGCTGGTTTTCATTTAATTTTTCCAGGCAAGTGTGAGTTAAAACGGCCCTTCGTGGGACAATTAACACACATTATCTAAGGTCGTTGGGGACATTTCTGACTAGTACACTCAGCGTTGTCAATCCATTATTTCCGTGAGATGTGAACCCCGAGAGTATCTGAACGTGAATCCGAAGCCTCTAAGTTACTTGGTGAGACTTGAGGTGCACACAGTAGCCTGGGACCACAATGATATAATTTGACTCATTACCTGGTCTGGCAACGTTTAGATAGATTATTGATGTACAGTAGTATAGACGCTTAAAACGTGGAGGGAATAACACCTGTCTTGCTGTGTACATTGTAAGGATGAAACAGTTGGTTACACAGTGTAAATCTATCACTTTATTTATCTTCAAGCAAAGTGTAAGAGACGTTAGTATAGTGGCGGGCTTTATGTGGGTTAAGTGTTGTGGGGTGCACCTGTCTCCTGTCCAGCGCCACAGAGACCTCTCCTCCCCTTCGTCTCCTTGACATCATTTCTGTTGTTTACATTTAGAGAGTTATATGGTGTATTAAAAATGTGTGTGAAGGAGAATTTATCGCACCCACGTTGACAAAAAAATGTTCGAAATGGAAATAGTTTTCAGTTATCACAACTGAAAATATTGGAAAATTTTGCATTAGAAAGGTTAATAAACTATAAATATGTTATATGGATCATAAATATAACTTCCAGAATCACTCTCATATACTTCCTCACCGCGGCCTGACGAATTAACACAACCGTAACGTTCTGTCAGGGCTCAGGTCAAGGCTCATCTGTACTGATAATCTATAAGTGTTTGGTGTGGTGTGCTGTGGTGTGGTGTGGTGTGCTATCCTGTGGTGTGCTGTGTACTAAAAATGGCGGGCATCCGCCTTTTGAATTTTGCCACATATAGCGTCTAGTTTGTTGTGCACCCAATACTCATCCGGTGAGCAGTAGTTCAAATGGATTAAAGATAAAGAGAAGAGGTCACAAACGGTGTGTCTGACAGACCCAGGGGTCAGGATATTATGGCATTGAATGTTAAAAAAAGTATTTCCAATACATTATTTGTTTAGTTCTGTACAGTCATGGTCAAAAGTAATCATGCACACCACCACCTAACCCCTGCGTCTGGCCGGGTCCTTTCTGCACGGTAAGTCACGTTGGGTGGAGAGGGGGAATGGTTTGCTTGTGGGAGGATTAGGATTAAGGTCTTTTTGGGCAGAGAATCATTTGATCTTAAAATTTTCAGTGTTGACCTTGTCACAGTTCATCATCAGAGACCAATGTTTTCGGTGAGTTGGGTCCCGTTAAGATGTGTGGGAGCGTCCTCACACTCTTGCCTCAGGAACGTCCTCACACCTCGGGGGCATTAAACCACCTTCTCGTGATTCAAGAAATTTGAATTATTCTTTTATGTAATCTATAGAGATGCCACGTTTTCCTAAGCTTACATCAAACACCAATTTTTCTTGTTTGTTGACCGGCGTAAATGTCTTGCTATCAGTATTCCTCCCGGACCGAAAGGTTGGGGATAAATAGTAATGATGCCGTCCGTCCGTCCGTCCATGATGGATTTCGTATCCACTCAGTAACTCGCCATAGACGCAATGAATTAATTTCAGTATTAGTGTGAGAGCGTAAATTATGGCGAAGTCTTACTGGGCAGTGCTGGATGTGTTGATAGTTCAGGGACTTGAGATAATCAAAGTTGTCTCCTTTTTTTTTTCTTCTTTTAATTGGGGGGGGGGGGGGTGGGGGGGGACTTTAGAAAACGTCGTTGTATTTTGCGAGCAAACTACTTAAAATGTTTCATTATTTCTATATCAAGATTCGTATCTGGTAGTTTTTTCTGTCTTTTATTTAAAGGTTAGCTGGGTTAGAACTTGCTGTGCTATAGACCTGACCTGACTTTTGTGTGCGTGCGTGTCATGGTTTGGATTTTTAGTGTACGTGAATGAATCCAATGTATAGGTAATTGGACTCATTTTTTGATAAGTGGACAAAAAATATAACTAATGAAAGAACGACAATTTAATCCTAACCTTAACGCTCACACACAATATATCAAAACATCAACATACAACACCGCGACACAGATACAGGTTTCAGGTTTACACCGCGAGGGGCTAGTTTATTGGACACCCCCTTGCATACTTTGCAAGGCAAAGAGCAAAAGCGTTTACAACGCCCAACAGAGAAGCATGATGATTTCATGTTTACCTTTCTGACTCAAGCATTAAGGACGCAACTTCCTGAAGGGCCATGGGTTTTGCCAGCAAGTTACACATAATGACAGGAGGATGAGTGTGTGGGGGAAGAACTCCCGATACATTTCATCTGTTTTTGGCAAAGCGTGGCAGGTCCCTAATAATGTCAAGTGCCAGGCCTGTCTCTAGGAGGAGGGATATCTGGTCAGGGAGGACTAGGTGTTGGTGACGGCTGGGGACCTGTAAGGGGAGGTCATAGGGCAAGTGAGGATGTAGTGAGAGACTTTACAAATAGTGCGTCCAGTCTCAAGGTCTTCAATGTACTATCGTGAACAAAAGTTCGCTCCCTGTGGTGAAACTGAGTCACGGGAATGAGTCTCCGAACTGACTTACCCGGACTGTCATCTGGTGCAGATGTGCTGTTTTATCTCATTTGGATCGATACTGCTTCAGTTTGGGAGGGAGCGAACTTTTGTTCACGATAGTATTCCCAGGAGTACCTGTACAGTACACTAGGCGCAGTCTCGTGTACACAATCTGCTGGGACCGAGTAGGAGGTTGCTACTCCTTGTAGTGGCGACTGTCGTCATCGGTTACTGCGTCAGGTGTGTCCAGTGTTCGTCGAATGCCTCTCGTTGCGCGGCGTGTATGCGAGATTTGAGATGGTTGAGGGAGAGGGCGGCATCAATGCCTTATTCTTGTGTCACAGGCAGCTCTTCCTGTGTGTGGCGGAATCCAGATAAACTTGACACGGATGTCGTCAGTTTGCTCTAGCCCGGCGGCAGAGGAGGAGAGAGCCTCGCTAATGCAGAAGTGCTGTCACTGATAATAAGGAAGTTCCGGCGTTCTGTGCTGGCATAGATCACGCCCTCATGAATACCCGCGAGGATGGCCATGCTCTCAGTGTCTGTGGAGGAGGCCCAATCATCGACCCTAATATTCCTGCTGGCCTGACGCTCAGGAATCCACACGGCCACTCCAGCGCCGCCTAGCGTAATAACAGACCCATCACAGGAGACAAGGGAGGGAGGGTAGGAGGTCGTGAGAGAGGAGGTGACATAGTCAATCTGCTCGAGGCAGCTAAGTTTGAGTATATACCTTAGTTGGGTGGATTTACGACCAGGGAAGGTGTGGACGACCGCGACAGCACTAGGAGAAGTCCACCGCGGTAGAGGAGGATGAGTGTACTCGGGAGGGAGGGGAGATGGCGAGGCAGTGTAGAGATGTCGGCAACATTTTGGCCAGGCCAGTGTCGAGCGAGGGAAGGACGGGTGGTGATGCCAGGTCGGCGCAGAAAAATGTTAAATTGTGAGTGCAATGAACGCGACAGGGGAGTCAATTACTCATTGTGGAGATTTTGACACCATGGGTGGTATTGAGGGCAGTAAATCGATCGCAGACGAGCAGCATGAGCAATTCCCGCTGCATAACTTCCATTCTGGTGGTCGTAGGGAAGCCGAGGGTGAGTCTCATCGCCCTGTTTTGAATTTTCTCTATATGTCTGTTTCTCGCGCTTGGAGGCAACTAGAAGGACGGGAGAAGCATAATTTGTGACAGCCATGACGATGGGGAGGTTGCCGTCTTTTTGTGCGAAAGTGGGCGATTTGTGATTTTTTTAGAGTTTGTTTGTCTTCGCCATTCGCACAGACTGTAGGCTGGACGAGACATTAATTGACAATGTGGAAAGTGAATTTAATATGTCCTTGTAAGGTGTGAGTGTTTTAATATATATAAAAGACTTTGGAAACCAATAATATGCAGACTACAGTTTATATCCATTATGTAGAGGAAGAAAATCTATGTTTATAGTCTTTTTACCCTATTGTGGGTGTTCGTTGGGGGCAGCATCAGTCATGGCCTATTGTGAGTTACATGGCGGGCACCAACCCAAACTAACCTTGTCTATGTCTTTTCTGCTGCAAGAGATAATTAACTGGTGATGATGATTATAATAATTTAAATGGATTATTACATTAGAATATGTCCGTTACTTGTACTCCATATATAAAATACCAGTGGCGTGTATTCATAAGAAGCAAGGTAAGCATTGCTTACCCTATAACAATGATTCCCTTCCAAATAAAAATATCTTATTTAATTAACATATTATTTAATTCAATCGTGTATAGCATTGTGCATTTTTTTTTTGTCCCAGTTAATTTGTGAAACTTGCAAGACGGGCATTTTCCGCTTGAAAATCTATCCCTCAAGTACGCAATATTCCCCTGCAGTACCCTGGCTCACAGCGTCAAGGGTATGCCATTGCCAGACGTAAGATGATAACAAATAATTTAACTTATGTTACTCCCCTTTTTCCAAACCCATGTAAATAAGGTTCAGATCAATTTAATAAGCTGTGGAAAGCATTCTGATGCTGGAATGTCCCCTCAATAATATTTGTTATTATCAGTCAGTATAATTAATTGTGCTAGAAATTTGGACAACGTAAGCACAGCGTCCTCCCTGGTCCCCCTCCCCCACCCCCTATACTCGCTGCCAGCAGCACCGCAGCATTACCAGTTCATTAATTTTTTTTTCAATGATAAATTCGTATCCGTAAATAATAATTATCTGACCTTTTTTATGTTTCACAGTTTCGTAGACTATTGGACTCATTATCATAGTACTTGAATAATACCATTGTCATTTTGGAATAATATAAAAAATTAATAATGGCTATATACTTTTTTCGAATTGATAGATTTTGTTTTGAAAGAGATGGTATCACTGTATGAGGCTACGGTCTATGTCAACACTCAACGTAAGAAATTCAGTTGACTTTCAGAGGTCATGATGTGTGAGTGCGACGCATTTATTTGGATTAATATACCCCCAAACTGAAAATGCAGTCGCAGGAGGAGCAAAGTTCAGCATGTGCATGCACTGTATGTGATCTACTAAAGAATTCTTTTAGATCTCGTGACTTTACAAGTAAGAAAGCGTCATTTGCTTACCCTAGCATTTTTCTCACGACACGCCACTGTAAAATACCAATAAATTATTAATATTAGAGTGAAGTGGTAAAGACAACTACCCCTTGGCCTCTCCAGACACAAAAATAGATAGACGATAGAGACAGACAGATAGACACTATACTTTAATGAACACAGTTTATATGTCGACTTTTGATACATAAATTCGCTATAACAAAAATACCTTGACAATATAAGAATAAACGGAGCTGTAGTGCACGCATAACAATATTACCCAGGTTAAAGAAACATTTCAAATTTACACTGGCGAGAGACATATATATAGTTTGAGAATGTTGGGATTTATTTTGAAAATTATGCCATGGGAGATAGATCTGTCTCATTTTGTTTAACTGGGGAAATTATGTTTGGATGAGGCCACGAACACTGGAATGTTCCTCAGTCCACGTCCCGCCTGTTTCAACGCCATCTCGACTGCCAACGAGTAACCTGATACTCTGAAACTAGTGAACGAATGTCTCTGAATTCGTTTATAAAGTGTTTGTCTTTATAGAGATCATGCGCTACCATCCTCGGATTAACTTCTTCTTAATACACAGTACATCTTGCAGATTTTGCCTGAGAAACTGATAGGCGAATATTATGTTCGTCTATTAGTGTAGGCCTGAGAGATGCATGAAATAACCGTCACTTTACAATTAAAAGTCATATCGTTGTTCTCTCTGAGAAATAATATAAATTTCAGTAGGTGACACAGTTTGTCCCTAGCGTGAAGTTTGATCGCCGCCGACACCGAGCAGCAATGGGTGAAAAGGAGAGCCCAAATACGGAGCTCGAGCAGTGTTCAATTACCAGGTCGTTCACACCAAGCGATTTCCCCCATTGCATTCTGATATTGCATTAGATAATCCTTATCACCAAAAAATATGCTTTGCCTTGATTTATTTTCATCCCATAGTTCTATCAAGAGCGCTACAATAATGCCACCTTTGAAATCATATTGCTCTTACTTTGTCCAATAAACACAGTATTGTCCAGCATAAGTAAAAAGTGTAATCATTTTAATATTTCAATCTAGTTGACGTATTTCTTTTCTATAATTTTGATAAGGTCAGTGAAAAATAATAACTAGAAGACAAGATGTTGGAGAGCCCTAACTTATACACCCAAAGGGGCCGCCATTATAGCAGTCCTGATAACTGTCTAGGTCACACACATACACGTGTGTGTGTGTCTCTGTGTGTGTGTCTGTGTGTGTGTGTCTCTGTGTGTGGATGTAGATCAATACAACCAGTTTTTGGATGTCATGTCCACTGATCTTCCTGTACAGTATAGTTATAGAACATGTAATATCTTCATTACATTTATGATTAGTCATTTAAGGGGATACAACAATCCCACTGATTACCTAAATTGAGGTGAGCAGGTGAGCATCTAACGAACCACATACTGTTGCATGTTGTTCAGTAATCAGGCCCATTGATTCACATCCGATTTCCCCCATTGCATTTTGATATTGCAATAGATAATCCTATCACTATGTTTTTTCTTCTGGTTAGCAGTATATTAACACATCTTCATCAGCCACCAGCAGTAACGTTAGCCGATATTCATATTAATATCCTTCCCATCTCTTTTTGTTGAGTCTTCCTTCGAATCAAACCATTCCGTTGTCATTTCCACTGTGTTGATGGGAGGTTCGGTGTAGTGACCTGCCGTCAAGGAAGGGTGCAAATGACGTAATTAGCCGTGTGTGGAAGTCTAGTACCTGTCTCCTTAGTAGCCTTTACCTTCACCTTACTGGCTACTTATGCCCATTAAGGTGCGTGCGTGCGTGCGTGTGCAGTAGGTGATGTTACCTGGTCTGGTCTCCCATTAGTGTTTTCTCACCTGTGCTCTGTAAATACGGACAGCTCTCTCTCTCTCTCTCTCTCTCTCTCTCTCTCTCTCTCTCTCTCTCTCTCAGCAAGAGTTCATCACTGTCCCTCACTTAAACTATTCAGAAATTCCCATGAAACAATTGATATTCACGATCACTATCACCACCACCACTATGACGATCAGCACTACCACCATCACTACCACTACTACGACCACCACCACAACCACCATCACCACCACTACTACGACAATCACCACCACCGCCATCACCACAACCATCATCCTCACCGTTATCACCCCACCATCACCACCACTACCATCACCACCATCACCACTTCCATCATCACCACTACCACCACCACCACCACCGGAGAACGTAAACAAACAGGTAATCAGCTGATGACCTCCACCTGGCCTGGAGATTCTATTCATCTCTTGCTAGACGGAGAACCTCTTCCCTTTCCCCATTTAACATACCGTCTAAGGGAGGAGCCTTTCTGTCCGTCTACCTGTCTATAGATATCCTGTCATTGTGGGTTGTTGGTTGGAGCGTCACCGAAACGTTGGGGAATGGTATGAGAGGGGAGGACCTTTTCACCTGGCAGGAAAATATGGAAGGCAATGGAAAGGAAACCATCCATTGACCTGATGCTCTCTGGGTCCTTCTTGATGAGATTGAACACTTCAGAGGCGGGATTTGAAGTCACTGATGCTGATTATGCCGTCAAAAGGAGCTTTCAGGTGGATTACTTCCTTATCTGAGACCCTGAATGTTTCACCTCACAAACACAAAGATGATCGAAGGTTTAGTGTGGGTGAGATGTGGAAACACTGATGGTGTGTCAAAAGGTGGAGGACACATTGATGATGAAATGGTCTATGTTACTGCTGTCTTGCTTTCCCTCTTCTCTTTCAATTTCTCCCTCTCCTCCCTTCTCCCTCATCTCCTTCCTCTGGGCTGACAATCTAATTAAATAATCCAGGGTGCGGCTGTCTGAGTGTCGCTCGGCAACACAATACAAGGAAATGAGACAAAAAGTGACGTTCTATTTCCGGCGGCTGGAACAGCTGTCCACTGCCTGACA